>PVLA01003411.1:0-214923 GCA_004027455.1 Hydrochoerus hydrochaeris
AAGTGGAAGAAATAGGGGCACTCTGGTTTCAGTAAGTGTATTCCGAAGTCCATGCTTTAAAGACCTGTCTCTGGAGCGGCCCTACATTTAGGATGTGAGGCCTGGTGGGAGGTTCTTAGATCCTTGATGGTGTGGGGTCTTCAAAGGAACTTGTGGGTTCCTAGCCTTTCCTGTCTCTCTTTGTTTCTTTTTTGCTGATGATATGCATGATATTTCTCCTCCTCAGCTCCCACAAGATGCCTGATCTCTTCAGAAGCCCAAAGCAATGGGCCACACAATTATGGACTGGAGTCATTAAGACTGTGAGTCAAGATAAACCTTTTCTCTTATGCATTAATGACCTTAGGTGTTTGCTAACAGTGCTGGAAAGCTTACTAATACAAAAACAGCACTTTTTGTGCTTGGATTTTATAACTTGAACAACTACTTCTAAGATAACAATATGTAATATATCAACTAGTAATGATTTCTTAATGTTATTTTTTTGAAATTCTGTATCATTCCTACCCCTTTTTTGGTTTTGCTTTTTTTAAAAAATAAAAAAAATGAAAGCAACAAAATAAAACAAACAAAAACAATGCTTCCCAAGACCTGCCTGACAAATGTGAGGAGACAGAAACAAATATCCATTTTGTTTAAGCCACTGTCACCATAAGCTTGTTTTCCATACACTGGAACTTCTATGTGAATACAGGTAGATAGTAAGCTCTTAATAAACATATGATGCTGTATTGTTACCTCTGCATTATCAAGCATCATATTAAGCAGAGGCCCTAGACATCAAACGTCAAAAAGAAGCTGATCCCATGAGGGAAGGACTCCAGTCTTTCTGGTAATCTATTACTATTCTTTTCTTTGTTAAGAAAGATGTGGAGTCTGTTGGTAACATCACTGATTATGAAGATATGTTTTCCCAGACTACACAATGGCCAAAGTTCAATGTGAAATTGATACACTGTTTGTAACATAATTTTTAAAAGCAGCCACATGCTAACAACCGAGACCACCAACTTGAGCTTGAATTCCTGTACTGCAGGGAAAATGTACACCAAAGAAAGAGGCCGTAGGACTCCAATCAAGAGGGCAGTTTTCCACACAGTTCTTGAGGTCCTCCTTGCCCAAGCACACGGAGTACCCTAACATAACCTTGTTGATGGGGTTTTCTTCTCTTGTGCTCTGTTTTTGCAACCCAGTTGGTATAAGCTCTTTTTTTTTTTAAATAAGAAAAGTAATTGAATGCTATATAGTTTTCTTTAGGTGAGTAAAGTAAATATCAAGATTCTGATCAGTCTTTTATAGTCACCATGGCCATATGGGCTTTTAAAAAGTGAAGTGTATAAGGCAATTGACTTACCACAAAAGTTGATGTGGTAAGGGATAGAAAGCCTTTTTGTACATTTATGCAATAAATGACATATGTATTTTGGCATTTAACAACTGTAAAAGTTCCATTTGAGTATTGCCTATAGCACGGTATCAGATTACATGATTTATTATACTGCTGGTTATTTTAGATAATATTAAAAATAGGGCTCTTCTACTTCCAAACTAGCAAGGGAACTAGAATATCATGAGTATAAAATAAAAATATTAGTGTACATACATGTTTGAGATAATGAGCTGTCTGAGGCTAGTGTAAAGATATGATGGTGCTGTGTGACTGCTTCCTAAACTCATAGGCATCTAGATAGGTTCAAGGTCTGAGGGATAAAGGCTATAACAAGAGAAATCTGCTTTTCTTTGTACAAGCAATCATTCTAAAGATTGAGAGAAAAGAGCTCATTAAATTAGAACTAAGCTAACTCAAGGTCAGCTAGTAGTTAACAAATGACTTCAGATGCTTAATATATGCACATGGGTGGTAAACCTTATATCCTAAGTCCTTTGGGGGCAACAGAAAACTTATGGGTCTCCAGCCCCCAAAATACACATTATCAGGATTAAAGTAGTCAAGTTCTCTAAGAAAGGGAAGTGTGGTGCTAAGTCCTTAGACTTTGATGAAAGAGGAATCCAGGTTCAAGTCATAGCTTCACCAACCCACTGGATGCCCCCAACTGAGCCTCAGTTTCCTCAGTTGTACCATTGGGCTCCTTGTACTTTTAACTGAATAAAACATAGACATTACATAGTTTTTTATGCATTCAAACTATTTTCACATATACTTATCTATTCTAAACTGCTACCTTAGATTTATTTTTTTCTATTTATAGAAACACACAAGTACAATCTTTCACCTGCATTTTTATTTCCAATTTGATATAAACTATATCATGATAATTTCTTAAATACACCTTTGAATTAAACAATCTAATTTTCTTTCTTTTTCCCAGAGGAAACTGGGATAAAAGTAAAATAGAGCAGGAATAAACTTCACATCCTCCAGGGTTTTGCAAAGCCACAGTGTGCAGCAAGGCTTTGGAGAGAAGTTTAGCAGATATCTGACACCATAGCACTCATTTACCAGGTTACATTGTCAGGTAAGGTTTGGATAGCTCTTATTATGTATACCTGTGCACTTATCAAAAGATGTTTTTCTTCAACTGGGTATACTGGTGCGTGATTAAAACTGAGCAGGTTGAATAAACCGCTCTATGATGAGGGAGTCTAATAAGACAATTCTGTGTAATAGAGTGCTGTTTCATAATAGCAACGTTATTCTATACTTTCAGTTTTCACTACAAAATTTGAGAGGAAATTGAATTAGATTCCCATCATGGTATGGAAAATTGGAGGAAATAGCTTTCTTCTAATTCTTTCTTGAGAAATAAAATAATAATCCAATAAAGAAAAATGCATCAAGCAAAGCCATTTTCTTCCCCCTTGTTTGGAGGCCTACTTTTGCTAAAAAGCCTTGGAAAAGTTTACATTTTAAAGACGCACACACATACAGGGAAAATGTAAAGAAAACCTAAACCTAGAAAACCTAATAAAGTTATCTAAAAGTTCCAAGGTGAAGAAACAAAGAACCATGGAAATATAATAAAGAACGACAATCAATTGTGACGTCCTCTAACAGACAGGACATGCTTGAGAAAGAAATAGCTAGATAGTGGGCACTGAATTTATTAAGATTGTTGTAATCATCATCAATGTGAGGATTTTTTTTCCCATTTGTGTGATTGAATGTTTACAGGAGGAGTCAACACCACATCTGTGAGAATGTTTGAATTAGAAGTAAAATTTTAAATAATTTAAAAAAGATTGAGGGCATATTTTAGAGTCGACAGATACATGGTGAGGAAACCTCATCTAGGTTTAGTCACAAACTAGCTGGTTTACTTTGGGTGGATATTATAGTTTGGATTTTAAATATCCCAAAAAACCTATGAGTAGAAGAATTTGTCCCCAGATGGGTGTAGTTGGGAGTTGGTGGAAGCTTTAGAAGGTAATGAGAGGCCCATAGGTTTATGGAGTGGTGCTTTCAAAGTAGTAAAGTGCCACCAGCTCCTTTCCTTTTCTCCATTTTTTTGCTCCTGTCCAAGAAGAGAGCAGTTTGATTCCTCCATGCACTCCTACCATGATACACTGCCCCTCTGTGGACCCAAAGCAATGGGATCAATTGATCTTAGACAGGAACCTGCCAACTTGTGGGTCAGAATAAACCTTTCCTCTTTATGCATAACTTAAGTATTTTGTTTTTGTAGTGGAAAGATGCTTAACACAGTGGGCTAGGCTGCCTTTCTGGGGTTAATTTGTTTGAAATGTCAAGAGTTTGGTCGATATTTTACAAATGTCCCATACTGCCTGCTTCCTTCTTCTGGAAATATCTAAATTGTAGTGTGTATACACATTATATGCAGGTCACTAATTTCTTCACTTCTGGTAACAACCCTTCTGGTCCACCCTTCCTCATTCTTATGCCAAATGGTTCATGTGGAAGATGCCAGGATCAGTGGAAAAACCAAACTCATCCAAGCAATCTATTTTGTCTTCAGTGTTCTGATAAAAACATGAATTTACTCTTGTGAAAATTGGCTCTGGGGATGGAGTTGTCTTTCTTATACTATTAGTAACTTGGTAGAAGATAAACCTAGAACAGTCTTAAGGTTATCCTGTGAAGAGGATGAGAATGAAGCTTAGCATAGTCAAGTGAAAGAAGAGCAGAACTAAGCAGTAGGGGCTCAGTGCCGATGCTCGTATGTTTCCTTCTCAAGCTTTTCTAATCTAGTTAAGTCCTATATTTTCAGTTAGAGACTTGGATTTGAATCCACCTTTGATCATTCAAAAATGTTTGACCTTGGGCCAAATATTCATTCACAAGTACATTTTCCTGTGTTTTAGTTCATCAGTATAGTAACTTCATGAGAGACAAACAGGTAGATCTATCTTCCCTCATTTTACAGATGAAGGAAAAAAAAAAAACCTGTAGCCCTAGTTTTCTCTAATTCTAGTTGCTCATCTGTAAATTAGACACAATAGTAAACTTCTCATTGGGTTTTATTGTGACTTCTGAATGATGTAGCACATAGAACACCATCACAAATAACTCATAGGCAGATATCTGAGTAGTTTAATTTCCATCCGCTATACCCCTAGGCCATTATAAAATGTTTGTCAAAAGTCATAATGTACAAGAACCTGGGGTGTGCATTTGTGTGGTTGTGTGTACCTGTGCATGTGTGCGTGTATGTGAAAGTGTAGCTTTTGCAGTACTAAGGATTGAACCAGGGCCTTCACACTGAGTTACAGTGAGACCTGCCCCTCCCACTCACTATTATTGTTATCTTTTGAGATGAGGTCTCACTAAGTCACTGAGTTGCTCAGTTTGGGCTCAAACTTGCTTCCTGCCTCCAGCTCCTAGTGTGCTGGGATTGCAGATGTGCCCCACTGGTTTTAAATTTAACAGAAGGATGAGAAGAAACTAGGCTGCACTGTGAGGCACTGTAGAGTGGAGGAAAGTGATCGGGGCCGTGATGGGCAGAACCAAATAAGGCCTTTCACGATGCTGCTGTGCAGTCGCTCTGAAGAATTGTTTACTGGAAGAATTATGGAATCCATTCCCTAATTATGGAAATGGGAAATGCATGATTAAAGAAATAACAATATTGACAATAATAATTAATTAGCAGCACTACTGAATTTACTCTGGGTTTAAATATACATTCAGAAGCACATTTTCCTAATTATGTTTTAGTTTATCAATACAGTAACTTTGTGAGAGACAGCCAAGCAGGTATTGCTTCCCTCATTTTACAAATAAAGGAAAATCAAAAAAAAAAACTGCAGCCCTAGAAAGTTTACATACAGTGGAATGTAAAAATCAAGCTTGTTTGAACCCAGAAATGTTACAGTATAGCTTTTCACACACACACACACACACACACACACACACACACACACACACACAGCTTCTTACTCCCTCTCAGACCTGTTTTCCATTAGCAAAATTAAATGAAATAAGGCAACTAATATTTTCTAAGTATGTAAAGATTGAATTTTTGTCCTGCTTTAAATTGCTGAAGATTTCTACTATACAATTAATGGACTATCAAAATGCTTTGATGGAATAGAAAAAGATGGAAATATGGTTTTCTACATGAAAGTATATAAATTGAGTTACAAGAGCATTATTTCATGAAATTAAAATGGTCAAGTTATACATGTATATCAAAACCCCAAGGCAAATGTAAATATTGTGTTGTGTGGATACACAGATAAAAAACAAACAAAAAAGCAAAAGTATCATTTCTCCTCAAATTTTGCAGTGGCCCTAATGAAAGACTTTCTGATCAGCAGACTCCTGGAGAGCCTGCTTCCTGCTTCCTGCTTCCTGCTTCCTGCTTCCTGCTCTCCTGGAATCAACACACGTGGTGATTAGCCAAGTTGAACAAGCTAGAGGTGAACTCATTAGAAACTAAAGGAGAAAATGTCAAACAATGAGGGACATATGTTTGAAAATAAATACTGCATTTTCTTAGCCCACTTAGGAGGCAGTTCTGATAGCACCTCTACTGATTTTCCTTCCTGCTCTGTTTATTTCCAAATCTCTTGTATGTTTTCTGGAGTTGTTCCCCACATACACTTTTTGTACCCAAGTCCTTCTCTGGGGGGGAACCAAAACTAGGACAGAGGGTAGGAGACCAAGAAAAGTTAGCAGACTGCACTGAAGTCCAGAAGTCGTCACATCCCCAAAATGATACATGTCGATGCTTTAGTTGGCATGTGGATGAAAATTTTCTTCATCTAACAAGCTTTCACTGACTCCTAATCTTCCTGGAGGTTTGGGGAAAGAAATGAGCTCTCCAACAATCTAAATGATCAAGCCTAAGAATCTTCTAGAAACTGGATGGTGGTTGATAAAATACCCACAACATAATATATAGATATTGGAAATTTGCATATATATGATATATATGATATCTCTATCTATCTATCTATCAATCATCATCATCATCATCATCTTCATCATCATCCTCATCACCTCTGGTCTGTATTAGGATCTAAACTTGTACTTAGGTCCTTTTTCTTGTAAGTCAAAAATGTTTCAATTTCTGGTCTTACCATTTGATAGTGTGTTAAAATTGGGCATATTAATTATTTTTCAGAACCTCAGTTTCATTTCCACATTTGTAAAAGTGAATAACTATAGTATGTGTTTTCAAAGGTCATGCAGATCAACAAATTGACATCATTGAGGCATTTTCAAACGGAGCCTCCTGTATATTAAGTATTTGCTGTCATTATCACCTTCTCATCGTCATTATCACAATCATTGTTCTTCTCATGATTTTGGTTGTGGGAAGAAGGGTGAAAGGGAGACTATAGGAAGTTAAGAATCCCGCATTCCTGATATGAAGAGTTTGATGTAGCATCAGTCATAATTCATCATGTGAAATGCTTCTAGGTACAGCCACCTGGCAGAGAATTTAGAATCTTCCAATAACCCAAGTATTTTTCTCTCACACAAATTGTGTAGTTTGGGCACAATTTTAAATTTTCAGGTGCTTGAGCCACATAGGATGAATGCTGTTGATGCTGGAGCCTCATGGTGTAGAAGTACATCACCTGAGACCAAGGCAGAAGGTGCTGGAAGCATAACAAACTCATGCTCTTTAAGCTTTCGCAGAGATGGCCCTAGAGAGGAAGTGACCTGTGCTTTTTCTAATAAAAGCCTTATGATGGGGACAGTAACTGCCTTGATACTGTGTTGGGCCTTGAGATTTTCCTTCATTTGAGGGCCCGCCCAAAGAGCAGCCAGGGAACAAAAGCAAATGGAAATTACTTCTCCTGCAGGTCTGGAAATATCAAATGCAGAGTGTGGTGTAGCCTTTTAATCCACAGGGTAGCAAAGTAAAGGTCAATTACCTCACTTAGAGAAACGAAAGGCAGGTAGTAAAAGTCAAATAGATATGCCATTAGATAATGTATTTCAAGCATGAAAATGAGGATTTTCTATTGCAGGGTTATATTTAATGCACTGATAAACACAAGAGCTCTATGACAAAGACTGAGATGTGAGGTTGACACTGAAACTATCTAGCAGCCATGTGTGGGATGGCGCAGTCATCCCTGATTGGTGTCAGGACCCTGCCAGGTCACAGGCAGGCTGCCTGCACCACCAAAGCCAGGAGGAACAGGTGCTTCTGTGGTTGGCTTTGGAGATTTAAAGCCATTTAGAAACTGTCAGCTGTGCCAGACCAACTTCTCTGTGTCACCTGTCCTGACCTGTGAACCTCTCCCTGGGGCGTTTCTCCTTCCCAGACATTCTTCCTGTGGTGCTGATGTTTCCTCAGCATCCAACACTGCTCCTCTGCATTAACAACCATATTCCCCCCCTTCCCTCCCTCATTGGACTGTGACTGTTTTCTAAGGTTGTTTCCTTGCCCCATGTATCTCAACGGGAATCTTCCCTGGGAGCCAGGATTAATGCATATCCATTGTGCTTCCTGTCTTTGTTCATAATTTGATTTAGATTGTTTGGCCCTGGTTTTTGCATTCTGATCACTTTTTCAGGAAGGTCTCTTTCTTTTAAAGCAATCTGCTGGTTATGTCTGTCTTCTCCTTGGCTGTGCCCTCAGTTTTCACCTCATCAGAAAAATCTTTCAGGGTCACAGGCACTGCGCTGAGCTGGGATAAGGACATGCTTCTGTTTCTGACCACAGAGTTCTCCAGGAGCCTGGCTTATTTCACTTGGCGGAGCACCATGACATTGTTAGCCAGCACTTCAGAAATTGTATCACCTTAGATATAGTGTTTAATTTCTTTGAGCTGTAGCTTACATATTACAAGCATTTGAAGTAATTCTAGCTTTCAGTTATTTCTTAAATAACCATTTACATTAAATAGGGGTATATATTTAATGAAGAGTGTATTTAATGTTACTTAAAACTAAGAAAACATCAATTGGGGACTATACTAAAAACATCAGCAGTGGAGTTTTCTGAAGGATTGATTAATCAACATTAATTCTGAAAACCACACTTTGGTGAGTTTTTCATTCTTGCAACACAATGCAAATATCTATCTAGTCTTCTTAGAAAAACCTCAGTCCTATGAAATAACTCAAATGCAGATGCCTTTGCTTGCAATGATAAACCTTGTGGTTTGTGATATAAATTTGGCATGTCATTTGCAGATGCAAGTCTCTGAAAAGATATCCCAGTAAGTCATAATTTATGCTGTCCTATGTTTGAACATTCTCACTTGCTCTTGGAAGGAAATAGGTGCATCTTTTTGAGTAAGTACTCAGAAGTTCGACAGTGTATGATAATGTATCTATCATACACTGGAGAAATGTGCTGTTCTGGTCCTCTTTTCTCTTGCTGGAGAAATTGTCACAAAGAGGAACCAGAATGAGCTTGGCACACAAAACTTGAGCTGGATTTTGGTTCCTTGAAGACGATGTTATGGAGGATTTGACAGTTTTGAAGACATGTACTATTGAATAGGGCAACTGTGTTCACATGAGCCAGGAGGTGTGACTACACTTTGAATAGGGTGAAAATTTTCCATGAAGAGATGGAATGTCCCCATATAGCTTCATAAAGTAGGACTGTAAGTGGAATTTAGAGGGACTGGGGAGGTCTTTGTTCTGTCTCTGGAGAAGAGAACGGGAAACTTGGATGGTAAGGGGTAGTGGTGGATGGTGAGGGGTAATGGCTGCTGGAGGTCCCAGCTGGTGGTGCTGAAGATGTTCCTCCCTTCTTGCTGCCAAATGGGTATGGAATGGGGCTTTCTTAGAGGTTCAGCTTGAAGCCTGAAAACTAATTGCTTTTTCTCAGAGTGAAAAGAAAAATAAAAACCTACAGAGTGGGAAAGAATTTTAGCCAGCTGTCCCTCAGACAAAGGACTTATACCTAGAACATAAAAAGAATTGAAAAACATCGGGTCTCTCAAATTCCAAGACTCAATCCAAAAATGGGCTTCTTAGATGAATAGGTATTTCTTAGATGAAAAAATACAAATAATAGATAAATGTAAGAATAAATATTCACTGGTCTTTTGAGAAATGCAAGTTAAAACAGCACTGAGATTCCATCTGACTCTAGAAAGAATGGCCATCAACTAGAAATCAACCATTAACAAATATTGGCAGGGCTGTGGAGGAAAAGGGACACTTCTCCACTGTTGGTGGGAGTGTAGACTGATGCAAAAACTGTAGAAATCAGTGTGGGCATTCCTCAGAAAGTTAGACTTAGAAGTTCCATTCAATCCAGGTATTTTCCTTCTGGGTATTTTTCCAGAAATGTGAAAATGTCATATCACACTGATATATATGCACCTATGTTTACAGCAGCACAATTTGTAATAACTAAATCTAGGAAACAACCAAGATGCCCATCAACCACAGAATTGATAAAAAAAGCTGTGATATTTTTATACAATAGAGTATTATTCAGCTATAAAGAAGGTCAAACGAGGCTTTTATAGGTAAATGGAGGCAATTTGATACCATTCTCATAAGTGAAATAAATTAAACTCACATGTGTAAATATTGCATCCCTAGTGTAAAGAAAAAAAATTGAAAGAGTAATAAGATCCAAATGTACAATAGATAGTGTGATAATGAAAGGGAAAGAAAGTGTTGAAAGAAAACTGGGATAGGGAAAATGAGAAAAGAAAGAAAGGAAAATATGATATGTAAATAGGTATACATACATAAAAGTATATATATATATATATATATATATATATATATATATATACACAAGGTAGATAACTATACTAGGAATCTCTGTTAGCTCTTCAAAAAAGAACAGGTACTTTCATTGTTTGATTGTGTAATCATTTTTTATGCCTAAGTCTTATAACCAGTGCAACTACTTCTAAGATGACAATATGTTAATTTCCTATTTTTGGAAATTATGTATTGGTTTTATCTTTTTTGTTTTCCCTTATACAATAAAAAATAAAAAAAAACAGAAAACAAAAGACACGCCACATACAGATTTATATTGCCAATGAGAAGGCAGTGAAACAAAATCCTTAAAGTAAGGAAAGAAAAAAATCTTGTCATTTGGAATTCAGTAAATTATCTTTCAAAATTGGAAGAAAAAAATTGGAAGTAAAATAAAGACATTTTCATATATACAAAAGCTGAATGAATTCATCACCAACAGACATGCACTTATGAAATGTTAAGGAAGTTCTCTGGCAGAAGAAAGATGATAATAAATGGAAATCTGGTTTTAAACACACAAAAATGGAGAGTACTAAAAATGGAAGCCATGTGGATAAATATATAAGATTTCTTATTATTTAAAAGATAATTTAAAAAAATAAGAGCTGAGAGAGGAGAAAAAGAAGCATACTATTATGAGTTTCTTATACTGTATCTAAAGTGGTACGATAGCTACTGAATTCAGACTACTAATTTATACTTCAATACTATGCATCATAAAGAAATCCTAAAATAATGAGACAAAGAGGATAAGCAATAAACCAATAAAGTGGGTAAAAAAGATAAGAAAATATCTATTGTGAAGATAGTGATAGTGCATTAACTATTGTTATTCTTTATTTGGTTATGAAATTTTATTTTTTCATAAAATAAGAAAAGCAAAACCAACAGTGTGCTGTTTTCAAAAGAATAGATCATGGTAACACTAAAGACAAAGGAAAAAATAGTATGTTAGTGTCAGGCAAGATAGATTGCAGAGCAAAGAATATAACCAGAAATAAAGTGGGTTATTTAATACTGATAGCATTATTTTGGTCAAGGAAATAAAATTAGGATAATTATTTAAATTCCTAAGAACAGAGATTTAAAATGCATGGAGCAAAACTGTTAGAATTAAAAGAAGAAATAAACAGAATCATGATTATGGCCAGAGATTTCACTATCCCATGCTCAAGAACTAATAGAACAAGAAGACAGAAAATTAGGAAGTGTATAGAAGGCCGAGCAACATTATCAATCAACTTGATCTTATTGACATTTATAAAACATTCTACATGAAATATCAGGATGCACATTAGTTTCAATGTATACACAAAACATTTACCACTACAGACCACATTGTAGCCATAAAATGAGTTAAAATAAATTAAATATAATTAAAACCATACAAGATGTTCTCTGATTATGAAGAAATTCAATTAGAAATCAATAAAAGAAAGATGAAAAATACCGAAGGATTTTAAATATTAAAAGTACAAGTGCAAAGATAATATAATATCTAATTAAACTATGACTCAAATGAAAAACCAAAAGAGAAATTAGAAACTGTTTTGAATTGATAAATATAATTCAAAATTTGGGGAACAGTGTTAAAATATTCCTTAGGGGGAAATTTACAGCACTAAAAACTGACATTATTAAAAATAAAGAAATGTGTTCTCAAATCTATTTTAAGCTTACTTCTTAAGAAACTAGACTCTAATAAAAGAAAATTGAGCCTAAAGTATGTTTAATAAATATCAAAGCACAAATCAATGAAATGGAAAATGGAAAACATTAGAGAAAAATCAATGAGACTATATCTAATTCTTGAAGATGGATAAATTCGATAAACTTCTAGCTCAACTGTGAAAAGAGACGAATTACTTGTGTCAAGAATCAGAGAGTGACATCACTATTATACACATAATAAAATAAACATTAAAGAATATGTGAACAATTTAATACCTATACATTTGATAAGTTAGATAAACTAGACAAATTCCTTGAAAGATACTGCCAAAGATTACTCAAGAAGAAAGAGGTAAATTGAATAGTCTTTAACTGTTTAAAAAATGGAATTTGTAAATAGAAATCTCCCTACAGAGAAAATCCTAGGTCCAATCTCGCATACTAGTGAATTCTAGGAAAGCTTTAGGAAATACCAAAGCTATATGAACTCTTCCAAAAAGCTGAAGGGAAGGTATACTTCCTAATTCAGTAGTTATGGTTAATATCCAGGTTTAAAAACAAGACAAAGTTATTACAAGGCAAGATAATATAGGCTAATACTCTTTGTGAACATTGATGTAGTAATTCTAAATAAAAAATTTCCGAATCTAATTTGACAATGCAAATAAAGGACAATACATCAAAACTAAGTGATCTGTGTATTAGAAATGCAGGATCATATTAATATTCAAAAACACATCAATGTCATTCACTATATTAACATTTTTTTTGTGTAGTATAGACTGGCCTTGAACTGGCTTAGGTAGTGTGGGCTGAACTCAGCAATCCTTTTGCCTCAGCACTCCAAGTGCTGAGATTATATGCATGCACTACTGTGGTTGGTCATGCTAATATATTGACAAATTTAAACTGTATGATCATTTCTTTGTAAGAAATATAAAAGGATCTAAAAGAAGTTACCTAAATTAATAAGCATGTTTAGCAAGAATACAGACTTCTGGTCTATATGAATTCTAAAAGAATCTGAAATTAGTAAATAAAATTAGTAAGTGAGTTTAGCAAGGTTGCAGAATATAAGATTAATATACAATGCTCAACTGCATATTTAAGAAACTGACTATTGCATTCTAAAGTTTGCATGGAAAGATAAGGACCTAGAACAGCCAAAACAACTTCGAAAAAGAACAAAGCTGGAGAATTTTCACTGTGTGATTTCCAACGCTTATAAATCTACAGTAATTAAAACAGTGTGATATTGGTATAAAGACAGATTATAAAACAGAATAAAGAGGACAGAAATAGATCTGTGCATATATGAACAACTGATTTTTGACAAAAAAAGCTAAGGCATTTCAGCAAAGAAAGGATAGTCTTTTCAACAAATGATGCTAGAACAATTAAACTGTTAAATTAAAATAAACTTCTATATCATACATAAAAATTAACTCAAATATTATGTTTCAGTATCAAACATAAAGCTATAAATACTTTAGAATGAAATGTAAGAGAAAAGCTTAATGGACTTGGATTAAGAAGAGATTTTCTACATATGACTTCATACTATTGAAGTCCATAGTATGACCCATAAAAAGGCATTTGATAAATAAAAGTGTTTGTACTCTGAAGACAATATTAAGAGATTTAAATGTCAGACAGAGAAACTCACAGATTGTAAAAGTATTTGCAAGGCATACATACATATGATAAGAACATGTATCCAGAATACGTAACTTATTATTAGGAAAGTAATCTAATCTATACAATAATAATTTAAAACAATCTGAATTTAAAAATGAATCAAATATTTGAATTGATACAAACCAGGGAGACAGATGGTGAATAAGCAAATAAAAGATGCTTAATTCTATTAGTGTTAGAAAAGTTCTAATTAAAATCACAATAAGATATCATTTACATACATATTAAAATACATTAAATTAAGACTATCAGTTAAGTTATGAAGCATGTGGAGGAGTTGGAAGGCTCACACATTGGTGGTAGAAAAGTAATATGTTATAACTACTTTAGATAATGAGGTGATGATTTCTTAAGAAATTAAACATAAACTTAGCATATGCTTCAACATTTCTACTTTTGAATATTTACCCCAAAATGTATATGACCACACAAAGATCTGAGGATGAATGTTCATAGCACCATTATTTGTAATTTCCAAGAACTGGAAACAATCCAGGTAATGCATCAGTATGTGGATAAATCATGGAACTCTACACATAATAAAAAAGGTAAAATACAACAAGCACAAATCACAAAATAATTATGCCAAATGGAAGAGCAATCCAAAAATAAAGAGTGCACCTCATACAGTTCCATTTATCTGAAATTCTAAAATGCATGTAAGCTAACCTATAGAAACAGCTGATAAGGAAGCATGAAGAACTTTGGATGCAATAGATATGTTTGCCTAGCTTGTAATGATTTCTTTGATGTATACATAAGTCAAAGCTTATCACATTGTATACTTCAAATATGTGTAGCTTATTATTTATTAATTACACCTCAATAAAACTTGTAAGATATCTGTTCTTAGACTACCTGGAATCTAATGTTGACTTTATCATACACTAGCTGTCTGTTTATGGAAAACACCCCTAACCTCTTAGATCCCAGTTTCCTGATTCATCAAATTGGCATAGTAATATGTAAGTGTCATGTTTTTAATATGCATGTGCAGGAAGAATCCCATTGCATAGACAGTACTGAATGAGTGTTTATCATCAGTACAGTTATCTCTGCATATCTCATATCCAAGGGAGGCTGATTCCAGGATCCCCTGTTGATACCAAATCTGTGGGTATTAAAATCCATGGATATTCAAGCATTTTTATAAAATTGTGTACTATATGCGTATAACTTCTTCCCATCCTCCTGTATACTTTAAATCATCTCTACGTTATTTAAAATACATAATGCAATGTAAAAGCTATGTAAATCATTGTGATAATATGTTGCTTAGAAAATAATGACCAAAATATTCTGTACATGTTTAGTATAGTCACAAGTTTTAAAAATAATTAATTTTTTTGTTTAATCTGTAGATGGAACAGAGACATGACCCACTAGATATATATTATTTCTGTGGTTGCCCCAATGAAGGAGGTACTGAGAATCATGACTTCTAAGTCAGAGGTAGCAGTAGAATAGGCATCATAAATTGAACCTCTAGTACTTCATGTATTGCCTGTAAAAATTTAGGTTATCTTAATGTTACATAGCTTCCTTCAGTCTCAGTTTCCTTATCTGTAAAATAAGAATAGTAACAGGATTTACCACACAGGATTGCCATGAAACAAAGCAAAATGAGAAACTTGTAATAAAAAATTCTGCCACCAATTTTGGGTGCTGGATAAAGAAAAATTAAAAGCATGCTACTTTTACACATCCAAGGTTCATCCCTGTTGGATTTATTCAGGTTGAGATGTGAGACAGGGAAAGGAACAACATAAAGACAGGAATGACATGAAAAAAGCCCATAGAGGAAACTGGAACAGGAGGTAAAGAGGAGGTAAATAATCCTTTGAGAGCCCTGGAAATAATGGGTGTATGGTGTCAAATAGTTTCCTACAAATGTTAGGTGGATGCTTTGGTCATCCTTATTCAAATAGCTTAGTATAAGATATCTCCAGTACACTTGGAACAAGGGAAATTTTGAGCATCTCACACAGTAGTAAAATGCATAATTTTATTTTATGGGCAAAGCTGACTGTTATACAAATGAGAAAAAGAGTTATTCTCACTGACTATTACTGACATTCCAAGTGTGGTCATGCAGCACAGAGATCCAAATGCCAAAGATATTCTACATGGGTTTTAAACATCACCAAGGGAAATACTTTCTGGAAAGGAAATCTGATCACGTTTGCAACTGAGGATTGTTAGAGCTCAGCAATAACCATTCACTCCACAATTATGTCCTCATATCTGATGAGAGCTAGGCATACTGGTGTCAAGCATTCAGCTGATTAAGTGGTGTGTTTCAAGGAGTAACAAATCTGCATGTTTCTGTGTCCTACCTCCATTTCTCAGGGTCCTAATGGAGAATAAAATCAATTTTAGGCAAACATTAAGATCCACGCTTCGAGCATTGGGTAGATACAAGTCTAGAATACTCAAGTTTCCATTCATGATGCAGCTACTTTGACCAATATATATTAAGAAGTACTGATTTATCATATGGCTTGATATCATTAAACATTTATTAAGCACCCATGGTGTGCTAGATATATAGAAACAGATATAAAAGACATCATTCCTGTTTAGTAATGCTTTGTAAATGAAAACTAATTAATATATGCTTATTCAATACATCAAATAAGCAATATACATTTTAAGAAATTTATAAATATTTAATCAAGATTTTTTACAATAAATCTGGCAGAGAAACCTTGGCTTCTTAGAATACTAAAATATAATTCCAAATGACTAAAAATTTAAAGGGCTACAGTTTCATGCAAATGGATTGAAATATCTTTAAATGGATATCTGGCAATTGTGTCTTGTAAGTTCTTAGAAAAAAACTTAAAAATTATAGAACATTCTAAATACCTAACAGACAATATAGGTTAATCCCTTATCTTTCTTTCATCTGGATATAAAATGTGGAAGGTTTCATTTTTTCCCAGTAGCTTATATGTTAATAATATGTTAAGGATTTGAAAAATGACTATAGCCTTTCATTTTAAGTGCCTTTAAATATAAACACACACACAATCACATACATAGCTGTATAGAAATAGATGCTTTTGTCTACAAATCCGTAACCCTATCCTGATAGCAGTTTTGGCCTATGGAACATCATCCTTGACTCTAAACCCTTTTGTTCTTAAGTTAATTTTAGCTATGAATTTTCAGGTCTCTAGAGAGAATATGTTGCAGCAAACTTTGTGACAGATTTTTGGTCTATATTTAATTAAAAGTGCCCTTAGATCTGCTCAGATGCTATCCTAAAAATGTCCTTCTGAGATGTGAGTGATGACCCACAACTTCTGACCCATTTTTGTACGTAGTATGCCATAGCAGCAACTGCCAGCTGGTATCCTGCACTTTTCTCCCTACTGTGCTACTGAAAGGGAACAATTTGTTGTGTAGGAGGCCTAAAATTCTGGAAATTAAATTACCATCTGAGTGGACATGGTTACAGTACCATTCAAAAATATTATTTAACTCTCTGCTACATTTTTATTTTCCCTTGCACTAACAGAGCCACCCAGGTGAGTTGTTACAGATCTATGTCAACTGCTTTTGTTGTTTGGATCAGACAGGGTAGCAGAGTCTTTATCTGTCATCGACTTACTGGAGAGACAAACTAGAGAAGGTACTTTGACACAGTGGGGAATATAGTACATTTATGAGCTGAAAGAAAATTGAGTTTCTGTTGAATTGTTTACTGCTGCTGGAGAAACAAGAAAGGTTAATTTCATACTGTTTAATATAGCTTCAGAAGAATGCAAAATAAAATAATGCTTGAGCATAACCGTGTTACGCTTAAAATCTTCCCTCCCCCAAGCAAAATAAACTCATTGTAGTTTTGAACATTTAAAATGGATTTTAAATTCTTATGAATTCAGATCCCGAGGGATTATGTTAAGTAGTTGTTACAAATCATATCTTATGCCAAGTGGCATATAGAAAAAATATGCAAAAGTATGATTATGTTTCATTGACGATTCTGTCTATTCTGTATTATGGCTGAATTTGAATTTTTATATTTATAGACATCATTGCATCACATATGGTAAGTGACTGTAAAAGATGCATATATAAAACTTCTATTGGTTTACCTATATGCAAATGAATACATATATTGGTGCATATATTTTTATTATCTTTTAGTTTCTTAAAAATTATACTGGAATTCACCTGTTTCTTAGGGGCCTTGTAGTGCAAAGAAAGATTAATGTGCTACATCAGCAAATCATTTACCACATTGCAGGTTCTTTGGTTGTCCTTTCTGCTGGGCGCTAGCATATTTTTTGTCAGGAAGGGTGTAAAGCTCCTATGTAAGCCTGGCATTATAGAGCCTGAAGACGGTAGTGTGTGAATGAAGGTAAGAGTTTAGGGTTGACTTTGCCCATTCTGAATGAAATCGTTCAGGAAAAACCCTGCTCTCAATCTTTTAAACCAGAAGTTTGTAGTAGAAATGTAATGCAAACCACAGGTACAAGTCACAAAGGGCAATTTAAAATTTCTGTCTAGCCACATTTGAAAAAAAAAGTAATGGGTGAAACTAAGTTTAATATATATTTAAACCATTACATCTAAAATATTATTATTTATTCTTTTTTTTAATGCTCACTAAAATGAGATGCACAGTAAAATAGATGTGCACAGTATAAAATTTTGCTTTCCACAATACTCTCCACACATTTGAGAAATGTTTTTCTAAGTAACGAGAGATGCTGGAGATGAAAGCTGGAGACATAATTAGGTGGGTGTCATACAGATATGGATTGAAACTCTTGGCTCTGTATTCAAATATACAGTTGAACTTGGGCAGGTAACAGCATTCTGAGCCACTGTGATCATAAAGAGTGCATAATGATGCAAGATTCAGATTAAATAAACATGCAAACCACTGAGTGCTTGTCCTGGCATAGCGCGGCTACTCAGTGTTAGGCAGAGGAAGATGATGCTGAAGCTTCTGGGGCATGAAATGAAGGAGTCAAGTTTTGGCTAGTTTTCTAGGAGTACACTTGAAAGCACACTCTATGCCCTCCTGGACACATTGTAAATGACTGTAGAAGCTCTGAAAAACTGTGTGTGAAACTTATTAAGAAAATGAAATGTGTTTTTCAACTGCATAACTTATTCCTCTAATATATGCAAATGAAATAATTCAAGTGAAACAAAAAGTTTATTATGAAGGTCTTCAGTGTGGTGTTACCTATGACAGAAATAAATGAAAAAGACCAAAAGTTTAATAATGAGTAAATAGGTTAATAGATCTATGGTTCACTCATATTGAAGGATATTATGCTCTATATCATTATGCAGTTAACAATGATAATTATGAAGACTATATAAAATTACTGAGGTAATTATGGCAAATACAAATGAAAATTGAGAGTATAAAATGGCGAATGTATTATAATAACAGATATGTATAGGTGTAAAAGGGCTTGGAAGATAATTTGCAAAAATGAAAATAATTATGTTAGGGTAAAGTGACATAAATTATTTAATATGATTACATCACATTTTAATAAAATAAATTGAAGCATTATCCCAGAAATACTTGTACATTCTTTTTACTTAATCAAGAAGGAGTATTTATTTAGGATCTATATTCTTCCCTTGAATGGGAATGGTAGGGTATTCTAAAAAGAAGAGAAATACACTCTTTCTCCCCTTAGTATAACCTAGACCAACAACACAAAATAACTAATCAAAACAATAATGAGCAATGTACAATAGTTAGTAGTTACATCTTATTTTATCATATTTAACAAGAAAGTATTGTATATAATGCCTCAGGAAATAAACACATGAGATGATTACATGCTAAATTGAATTAAGTTCAGGGAAAAATGAAAAGGGAAAATGCTGACTAGTGTGAGACTCCTTAGTTTTGAAAGAAAGGGAATTTTGCATAAGTGGAAAGAGAATCCACAACACAGAAAAGGAAAAAAGTGAATGAGAGCTTGGTGTGAATGGATTAATTAGAAGACACACTGATGGGATTAGCAGATTTCTTTTTGGGGAGAAAAGATGGTGGGATAATTATTCATTGTACTTAGTTAATAGTTATCATTTGTCTAGTGCCCACTGATTCAGATAAGGAGTGTGACATGGTGAGCAGGTTATGTCACATGTTGAGTCACATTTCCTGTGAATTCTGAATGATGATTGGATTGCACAGATGGTTCCCTCACTTTCCACCTTCTAATCCTATGAAATTCTGTGATGGTGAACTTCACGCATCTTTCCAACACAAAGGCTACAGGCTTAACAATATTCTGTTATATTATATTTGTACCAGTAAGGGGGCTTTTTTTTTTCCTTCAGAAAACACCATACTTCATGAAAGTCAAACAGGAAATTGCTTTCTTTTGAAAGGTATCATCAGACTCCACTTAATTAAAAAAAAAGTTAATTCTTTGAGTAATTTTGTAAAAGAAGAAACAATATGGAATTCTGACAGTTAATTTGACAAGACACACAAAAAGACCCTGGAGAACTCAGGCAGCCAGTATTCTGGGTGACAAGATAAAGGCCTAAGTAAGTCAGCAAACAGATGGGGGAGAAAGGGTAGGGAATGAAGACTCAGAGAGACATTCACTCAAAGTTTGACCTTATTCTCAAGGAATCAATCCAAATAAAACCATTACTGCACAAAGTAGTGAGGCAAACAAATCTAAAAGTTCTCAAACTCTTCACCTGTCCTTATTTTATTTTTGCTTTAGATGAAAATAGCATCATTTGCTCGTGCTTTGCAGTTTACAAAGTGTTTGAATGTGTATCCTGTGTTTACATTTCACAACTCTGAGATCTTATGGATGATGTAAGAGTCTCAAAGGCTGAGAGACCTGCTCACAAACTTCTCCTTCTACAAACCCTAATGACTGACCACACACCTAGGTTTTCAGACTCGTGTTCTTTCCTTTGTATTATATACAGGTACCTGTCAACTTTAGTTTCACACATACTGGGATAACACAGAGACAAATCCATTTTCCTGCTTTTATCCTGCCACCTTATAGTGGTAGTCAAGTGAGGGTAACAGTGAGCACTTAACCTTCCATTAATGGAAGCAATAGGACAACTAAGTAGCATTTACCACACTTGGCCAGGTTTTAGGCAGTAACATACTCAACTGCCACTCGTGCCAGGTCTACCTTATGTGAGATACCAAGTGGTGCTGTTCCAAAGAAAATAAAAGAGCTCTTCTCCACTACTCTCCTGCTGTACTTACTAATGCATCTAGAGTTCTTGCCATTCAGGTTATTCATTTGGGCATGGTATAACCTCCTGTTTCTAAAGACTTACATTATTGCAATGAGATTACTATGGCATACAGGCTTGGTGAAATTCATCAGGGGAAGCACAGTAAGGAAAATGGATAGAAGTCAAGACAATTCTTGGAAGGATTCCAGGGAAGAGTACTCCATGTGGTGCCAAAGAATAAGTGATGACTGTGCAAGAGCACTGAATGAGTGAAAGGATGGATGCGAGGCAAGCTTTGCTCTTTCTGCAACTCAGTTCAGGGCTCTCCCTGTCCCTGTGCTTGTCTCTGCCGTATTTAAAACAGTCTGCTCTTGTTGAACGCTCCATAGACCCTGTCACTCACACACTCTAGGATTCTGCAAAATGGCATGGCAGAAGGCAAGATACTAATTTGATATGACTCCACAATTATTAAGTAATCCTCAGAACTGAAATGGCAAACACTCTTTTGTCAGGCTATTGCAGCAAGATGCAGACTGGTTTTTCATTTCCTCACATCGAAGTTGTTTCCTGAGTGTCAAAACTGACATCATCTTTCAGAAGGGTGAAGTGCTGGCGGTGATTAAAAGTCCTGTTTTCTCAAACCCAGTTTGAAGATCTTTTACCTTCATTTCTTTTTCTGTATCTGTGAATTCCCACCATACAAAGTGAGACTTGATTTTTCTTTAAAATGATGTAACCAATAAAAGAGTTAAATGATACAGGTTTTCATTAAAGGTGGACTTATATAACGTATGCATTAAAAAACCAAGGTTCTTAAGTCTTTTAATAATCATGGGAAGAAATATTCACTTGTATTTTGGAGGCATTGCCAAGAGATAATCTGTGACTGATGTCTAGAGGTTAGAAATAGTGTCAAAACTGTTAAAGTCACAGACTACATAAGTAAGCTGATTCTTAGACCCTAAACAAAGCTTAGCATAGGAATATACATGTAGTAGGTATTCAGTGTGTGTCATCTAACTAATATTGATTAGCTGAGTATGCAGTTAATAATGCCTATAAAATTTCAAGAGCATATTTAATTTTGCAAATACTTTAAAGAATTTAATTAAAAATATTTATGCATTACTTATAAATTAGAAATTACTGCCTCATTATCATAAAAATTTAATGACTTGATTTTTGTGATTAAAACCTTCAAGTTGGTTTCCATTGCCTTAAAGTAACCTCTAAAACCTAAGAGACATAGCATTTAACCTAACTCTCCCCTCTCAGTTTCTATCACTGTTCACCTAAAGTACTCCACACTCTGTTTTTTATTTTTTATTTATCCTCAGGGTTTTTACACTTGCTATTCCTCTTTCTGGAATATTTTTCCCTAGAACTATGCCTCAATTCTTTATATCACTTCATTCTCTGTTCTGGTTTCCTGACCTCAGAGAAGCCCTTGCAGGCTGCTTCTTCTAAAGTGTCTGAATTCTCACTCTCTTTTCCTCATCCTAATGTATTTTTCTCTGAAGTATGTGTTACTGATTGAAATTATAATATTTATGTTTTGGTTTGTGTCAAGGTTAGTGTCTGATAGAAAATATGAACCCCATAAAGAATATAATACATCCCTCAAGGCATCGATTTTTCTTATTCAATGTCCTGGATGGGATGGACTGAAAAGTAACAACTGAAATATTTGCTGTTATCAGGCAGGTAAGCAGATACTGTATAAGACAGCAAGGCATGCTGGGAGTAATGTGAGACAGTTTAAGGTCTTTAAAAGGTATTCAAATAAAATAATTAACATTTTGTGTTGACTAAATCAAATATATTGAAGACCAGGTTGGACCTTATTGCTTTGTGCTTATAGTATGCTATGCAATTATAAATAGCAATGATCAACTAATGATGGTTAGTTTTAGAGAAAATATTGCTCCAAATAAATATTTATTCCTACTTCATCCCATCCTTTTTCTTATCACTTCAACATTTCTTAATATCTGAAATAACATAGTGTATCTGCTTGGTTTTTGACTGGACAGATAATGAGAATTAAAGCTACCTCCAGGTTTTATACTAATGAAAACAAGAAGCTTCAGACTTAGGAACAAAAATGTAAGGGGGAAATTTTCAAGAACAGAGAGAGAATAGAAAGCAGTGTCCCTCCCTTCTGATACCCACTCTGACATCTGCAGAGAACTGTAGTTTCCAGAGCGATGTTCATTCTCTGAATGTGTATCAGGCTAATAAGATTCTAAAGTTTTTATTTGCACTTTGGAAATATGCAGCCTGTGTCCATGGTCTCTTCCTGAGAAGTTAAGCTTGATCTTAGGTAATTCTCTGATCCTGTGATGTCCTATTTGGCCTGTGATAAGGTTCCGATTCAGTCAATTTATTATGATCCACTATTTATATTTCTCTGCAATCAGTGTTCATGCCACATTGCTTCAGGCTGTGACTCACAATCATAAACTGTAGTTTACACTGATCAACTTCAGTTATGAGAAAAATTGGGCAGGCAGGATGTAATTGCATCACCATGAGCTACTAGAAGACAAACACTGTGGCTCGTTCCACAGGACCGCAGGAATCAGGCACATTTTCCCTAAAGGCTTGGTCTTTGTATCTGAATCTCCAAGGCTCCACTAGCATGGAGGAAGTTAGAGTTTCTTTTCCTCCCTCCTTCTTTTCCTTCCTCCCTCCCTTCCATCCTCCCTCCCTTCCTTCCTCCCTCCATCCCTCCTTCCCTCCCTCCCTTCCTCCCTCCCTCCCTTCCTTCCTCCATTCCTTCCTTCCTTCCTTCCTTCCTTCCTTCCTTCCTTCCTTCCTTCCTCCTCTTCTTCCTTCTCCTTCCTTTATTTTTCTTTCCTTAGATTGCTACCAAGCTGCAATAACATTTCATGATGGAGATATTAGCATTTTCAACAGAACTTTATGACTTTTTACAAAATGATCAGCCTTGTGGAAGCTTGCCATAATTTAGATTAATTTGTGGTGGTCTGTCAAGCCTAGAGTTACCAGAGAAAACCTTGCAAAGACTAGTCTGTCAGTTCAAGGCACAGACTTCAGTCTAATGACAGCTAAACTTCTTTTACTTCTAGAGCACCAAAGCTGTCCTCACAGTGGGATGTTATGGCATGCTTGTAATGTCTAAAGGGTAGAAATATGCTCAAATTGCCTTTTAATAATATATTTTTAAGCAATAGCAGTTTGTAGATGTTGTTAAATTTTCTGCCTGTTTTCTGCAATGATTTAAGTAATACCTTAGTATGCTCACAGAATTTATTACTTTCAAAACATGATTTAGACTTTAAAAAATAGTAGCTAGGAAAATATGAGAAGAGTTTCAGAGAACTAGCTCAACACTAGAATGTAACAAATACATTATTGGTAAAGTAAAAAACTTAAATAAGACTTAACCAGAAAGCTAGAACAGAAATTTCTTCACCTGTGTCTAAATCTCTGTGAAAGTAGTTATTTGTTGTTAATTAAGTCTACTTTCTTCAACTGGGAAAAATCATTGCCATCTTTATCAAGAACTCTTGGTGAACTAAACTTTAAAAATAATGGAAGTGGCACAGTTCTTAAGTAAGAAAGTGGTATGTTTTCCCAAATACTTTTCCTCACACATGGATGAAAAAATCCATACCTTTTGTATTTACTTGATTTTGTATATTGCTATATACAAGATATCTTCTTCTTTCTTTAGAAATTCAAATCTTTTCTTGTAGTATTTAAAATGGAGTCACAATGAAAAGTTATACTGTATTAAATTCATTTCATAATATAAAATGAGCAAGAGAAGCCAGAAATCTAAAAGAAGCAATTTTACTTACATGCTCATATAGGATGTACTACTATATATTTATTTCACTGTTAGTTTCTAAAATTTCCTAAGTATGTGAAACAATGCAACTTCAATATTCTATTTAAATGACTTCCTCTGTATTTCAAATGGTTCAAATAAGTATTTTTCTTCATATCAGCTCACCATTATAACTGGAAATAATTGCGTTAAGAAACAGGTAACCTATTACACATATTTAGAGTTGTCTCTGAAAAACAAATTGTTAAATTCTGACAAAAGCAATGTTTATATTAAAATACATTTTTCCTGTCTCTTACCTTTTCTCAGCTTTTAAAGCCAAACGATTGATTTTCTTTTATTGCTAATTTTGTGATCTATAATTTCTAATTATTTCTCACATATTTCTATCAGATTTGTCAAGTATACAATGAAATTTCTTCAGTTTTTTAAGCAACTGCAAAATCTCTGTGAAAGAAATGAACTAATTAAAATTAAAACCTACCTGAGCCTTTACACCCTTGTAGACGTTCTGGATCCAATAGTTTGACAAAGAGCTATTGGATCAAGGTATCCAGAAAAGACGCTGTAATTCGGAGTGAATCAATTTTAGCCTCTTTTTTTTCATGCTCACTGCAAGACTCCTCTTTCTGTCTGACTTCATTTAAGTATAAATTTAGAAAGTTTCTTAAAAATTGAGATCATGGCTATAACTACTACAGTATAATGAATCTGGAGTGTAGAAAAGAAAAATGTCTTTCAAATAACTCTCATACTATAGGCTACCAAGTATGTAACCTGGGGAAGGAATCTGTTCGATGAATACAATTGTTTTATTAAAGTAGGACTTACTAGAGAACATACCTATAAGTTATCATTGGTAATTTGTGAAGTGTTGTCCGGTTATGTCCAGAAAACCTCCCAGCATAATACTGACTTTTTATACCTATACCCAGAGGACCAATACATCTCTTTTAAAGTCTGTGTAAAGTAAATAGAATACTTTATTTTTAAATGAATTCTTTTTTAAAATGATTAATTGATTCAATAAATTTTTCAGGATATATTCTTTACCAGGTATGTCCCAGGTTGATGTTTTTAATCCTAGATGCTCATGAAAATTTCCTAAACATTTGAAAAACTTTGCTGTGGTAGGCTCCGTGTCAGCTGCATGGTTGTTGGGTATGATCCCATGTGTGGTCAGGATTGAGAAGCATTTTTCAGCACTGAACTCATATCTCTGCTTTTAGTGTACTTATAGCTTGTATTTTAGAGAAGGACATGGTCCAAATACTATAAAGATTGTTGTTTCTGCTGTTCTGGTAGCCTAGAAAACATCAGAACTTCCTCATAATACATTATTTTAAAAACAATTTTGAAGTTATGAGAATGTAGAAAACCCATTGAGGTCAGGAATAAGCCATAAAAACATAGAAACAGGTAAATATTGAAGAAGGATTACAGTCATTCCTCATTTAAAGACTGAGTTCCATTCCTGTGACTGTTATTAAATGAATTGGTCACTATATGAGGAATTTTATGTAGTATGCACAATTATAATATTCAGGACAAAGAAATGGTCAAAGGAATCTTTAGCTTGATTTTGCTTTTATTTGTAACTTTTACATGCAGTACTGTAATGTATAACAGCACATAAACTACAGTACTGTATTGTACAGTAGAACCAGAAAAAATTATAGTCCTGTATAAACCAGGATGCACTGCACAAAAAAAGACATTGAGGCTTTATGAACAAGATGTACATAACCCTAACCCTAACCCTAACCATACCAAAGAAAAAGATCTCATAAGTCTGAGAAGTGAGTGTTCAGTCCAAGCAGTACACCTTTATTGTAAGTCCAAATAGTCATTAAAGAGGTTTGTCATTAAATGAGGGATGTCTGTATTCAATTTCTGTGACTAGAACCTGAATGGGTGGACTCATGCTGGGTCAAGACCATGGACACATTGTATTGATGACCATCCTAAATAAAGAAGGAACCCAGAAAAGTTAAAGTTCACAACAAAGGGTAAATTAATATGAGTTACACATATATGCATGTTCATGCTGCAGATCATACTTCTTATTAATGTTCTAGAGACAATTGATAAGGAAAATATTTGTCCTGGCTTAGTTCTAAATTGGATTAAGGGTAAAAATAATTTCTTATTGTCTATGGTTACTTCCCAGCTCACATGAGCCCTAAATTTGAATATGACCTATGTGCATGATCTTACAACTATAATTTGTGAATTTTAACTTTAAGCAGATGCATTTTAGGTTACCCTTAGGTACTAGTAGAAAAAAATCTACATTAGTTTAAAAAAATTGGTACAAGTAGATTAGTATGATCTGTAGCTAAGAATTTAAACAAAGCAGAATTCATATTCACAAAGCTTGAAGGAAATCACCACCATATGTAATTAATGCGAAACATACAATGAAACATGTCAGTTAAGAAACTTAAGTAATGTAGAGCAAACCAGCTCTGCAAAGACTTTGGAAACTGAAATAATCATACCAAGTATACAATACATGTGCTTGAAGTCCTTAAGAAGTAAATTAAAAATTGAGAACCCTCTTGAGGAATAAGAGACTACCAAAAACGATCAGATGGGTTTAAAGAAAGGAAAAGATAAAGACTAAAGATGACCATAGCAATAAAAGATACAAGCCCTGAAATTAAAATTTAGGGTAAGAGTTTTATGTAGAGAGAAATTTAGAGGAAAAGGCAAATTTTACGATACTAACTCCTACACCTACTGCTCACTCCTCTTTTAAACTACACAGTATCAGAACATACTCTCACAAGTAAATGAAATGTTTATTAGTTATTCAGGTAATAGGTAGTTCCTGGGTGAGCGATGGAAGGTGTCCAGGAAAGGGTTCTCTGCAGATGTGCAGTGGTAAAGATGAGGAAGCTCACAAACCATAGGTGGAAATTTTTGACGATGCTAGAGTACACCAGGATTTGGTAAGGGCCAAAAGAGGCTGGAAGAGGGTGATTTACAGTTTACGAAGTTGGGGACAAAATAAGTCAAGGGCTACTTTGTCCATAAGCATAGATGCAGCAGAGCATTATGCATCTCCAACCCTATTGGCAGGTGCTTAGTGGTTCAAGTATGTGATAACACTTGAGGTGATTTAATTCTATATCTCTACCATGATTTAGTTAATGGTATAGGGACAATCAGTTCTCTAAGTAGAAAAAAATTAGCTGATCTATACTTTAGATCATATAATAATTCAACTTCAGGTTGATCATAGACTTTGTGTGCATTTCAAAATCCTTAAAAGCTTAGAAAAAGATATGGAAGATCTTTATGAATGGAAGAAGGCAAATACTTATTTTTCTAGATTTATTGAGGTATAATTGGCAGTCAAAAAGTCAACACATTTAATTTGTACAAAATGATTATTTCATATAAATATGCATTATGGAAGTATTACCACCATCAAGCTAATGAACATATCCATTACCTCATGTGGTTATTTTGCACATGCATAGGTAGTGAGAGCACTTAACAGCCATTCTCTTAGCAAATTTCAGGTATAAAATACAATATTATAAACTGTAGACATCATGCTGTATATTAGTTTCATAGTTTATTCATCATGAATAAAACTTTGTACTCATTACAAAGATCTCCCCATTTTCCCTACACCCTGACAACCACCATTCTAATCTTTGCTTCTATCTGTTTAATCTCTTTAGATTCCACATATGAGTATGTGGTATTAGTCTGTCTGTACCTGGTTTATTTCTTTTTAGTTTAGTATTTTCCAGGCTGATCTGTGTAGGGACAAATGACAGGATTCCATTTTTAAAGGCAGTATACTATTCTATTGTGAATATATATATATATATATTTTTTTTTTTTCTTTTTTCTTTACCAATAGGTTTGTTGAGGAACACTTACGTTGATTCTGTGTCTTGTAAATCATGAATAATGCTGCAATAACTATGAGAGCACAGGTATCTCTTTGAGCTATTGACTTCATTTCCTTTGGATCCAAAAATAGGATTACTGGATCATATGGTAATTGAACAAATATTGAATTTTTTTCAGTTAAATGCTAATCATGATTCAAACTATTGATGAATTTCTTAAAATTATGAACATGTATTCATTAAATGTCACCATAAAAAGTCAAAGTTATGTATGTGAACAAGATAAATACAAAAATGTTGGAGGATTAGAATCCAGATAGCATAGTCCTAGGAGCTAATTAAAAATATAAGAAAAAATTACCTCAGATAAAAGTGGACAAAACACAGAAAAAGGCATTTCTAAAAAAGAAGAAAGCATTCATTGGGATGTTCATATTCATTAGTAATGAAACTGTTAATTAAAATGACAGCATATCATTTTACAATCATGAGATGAGAAAAAATAGTAAGTTTGAAAATAACAAGTGTTAGAATGCCAAATGTTTAGCTCTGGTGGTGAAAGTATAAAGGTACTTCAGGAAAACATAGTATTTACCATGTAATTTTGAATATGTGCTGTATGTCCTAGCAAAATGATTTTCCTCTGAGATATTTCTTTACTTTTTAACTACATGTACCAAAATGCTCTTATTAAGAATATCTGTAAATGCAGTAGTTGAAACAACCCAAATGTCCCTTGACAAGAGCATGGATATATAGAATGTGTTACAATCACACAATAGAATACTATTTCTTCAACACCTATGAGTCTCAGAAGCATAATACTGAGGGGAAAAAATCATGTGAAGTTACATATATTATAACTCTTGAAACTAAAACTAACTGAACAGTACATTGCTTAATTACATATTTTTGTGCGTGCTAAAAACAGAAAAACAAAACTAATTCAAGGTAATGATTACTCCATATATTAGTGCAAAAGGTTAAAAGTCAAGGGTGTGGAGAAACATGACTTCATCACTACTGGAAGGAATACATTGGGGATTTTAATACTGTTACTAGTGTTTTACTTCTCAAATTCTATGGCAGATTCAAAATAAATAATTTTATTTTTAAACTCTTTAGTATAGTTGTATTTGTATAGACTCTTTTACTTGATCACCCTGGAGCATTTTTGCCTATTTCCAGTTTATAAAGATGCAACTTCTACAGACCATTTAGCTTCTATATGCACGTATAGTGTGGTGGTTTCAGTAGAGATTTGACAGGATTGGATTTGAAATCTACATTGAAATTGGTAGAGTGCATGTGTCTGGGTGGGGATGGAGGGGTGGGTTTGGGGGCTGTGCTTGGTCCCTCACCCCTTCCTTACTGGCACTCTTTTCTTGCTCTGCTTTCTGTTCTCCATGAACTCAGCATCTTTGCTGCTCCGTCCTCTTCTACCATAATGATTCTGCCTTAGAGTAAGTCCATCATGGACTGAAACCATGAGCAAATTGCATCTCTTCTCCTTAAAGTTGTGGGTGTTGGGTGTTGTGTCCAGCAAGGGGAAAGTGACTAATGCATACAAAACATGTGCATAGAGTTAATGGTAATTCTTGTATTAATGAGTAGCTTCTTAAGACATAGCAGAAAATACATTAAATTTTTACTCCACAGTCATTACTGTTTCATTGATATTTCTACTTTCTCTAAGCAGAATATGCACATGCTGTTTTTAGCAGTTTATAAATGTACTTGGTATAGGGAAAATAATGTATAGTTCATAGAAAATGACACAGGAGATAGTTTGTATAATTCTTTATGGCAGGTATCATATTATATCTGATTAAAGATTTCTTGCTGTAAGAGTACATGTGATTGGGCCTGCCCAAACCTGAGCTGGGAGGAGAACCAGCAGCCCCAGAGCTTGGACCATGGATGGACTCAAGGCGCAGCACAGTAAGGCAATTTGCCAGCCCTCTTGGTAAGCGCCCTTGGCATGAGGCAGAAGAATCACTCAGCGGATCCCATGAGCCTACCAGCGCATGGGCTGAGAATCAACCCCGCACCCTTAGCAAGCGAGAACCAGAGATCTAGACGTCTCTTGAGAGGCTGACCATATGCAATGTAGTAAAAAGGGGGGAATTCTTGTACCATCTTTTTGAAGGCAAATATTGTCATCACTGTTTTGCTTTGTTCTGATTAATGTTATTGCTCTATTCAATGTTCTGTTTTGATAAGTTCTAGAATGCCCTGTATTTCCTTTGATTTGGCTATACCTGATTGAAAGAACAACTGCTGTGAAGATAATGGGATATACTGTGGTGCCTATTACTGTTATGCCAGTAACCTGTTGAGGGTTTCTGTACCAATTTCACTGCACTGTCTCAGTTGGCTTTGTTCTGTCTTGTTCTGTTGTATTTTGCTACCTTCAAAATAATGAAAAAATAAAATAAATAAAAAATAAAAAGTAAATAACAAAACAGATCAGTAAGGTACTGAGCAAGCTGAAACACAATATAACTAAACAGATAATGGACTTGAAAAGCAAAAGGAGGAAGAGAAAGCACTATAAATGATATAACTTCATGTACATTTAAGTGTGTAGGATTGATAACCATGTTGCTAAGTTTTTGTTGGATCACTGAACAGAACTGTTTGCAGCCTCACTGTTTGAATGTCCACCTTGTATGCTTTAATTTTGTAACTTAAACAACTATATCTAGAAGACAATATGTAATTTATCAACTAGTGATTTCTTACTATTTTTTTTCTTTTTGAAATCCTGTATTGTTTCTTCCCTTTTTTTCTGTTTTGCTTTTTTCCCCCCTCTTTAAATAGAAAAAAAGAGTAAATGCAATTGGTTAACAGTGGCTAAAAATCGACTTTAAGTGATTAGTGTGCAGACCATTGGTATTTGGTAAAAAATAAGATTTTATGCATAAGTTAAATTACAGAAATAATAACAGATTTTAAAAATAAGTAAACAGATAACTAGAATAATTTTGAATCATGCTAAATGCTAATATGCATAAGTTAAATTATAGAAATAATAACAGATTTTAAAAATAGGTAAACAGATAGCTAGAATAATTTTGAATCATGCTAAATACTAATAAAAAATTCTACTTTAATATCATTGTGGTGAAATTGCAAATTGGAGAGAGAAGGTCTTTCTATGAAGGTGGAATTTTACTGATGCGAAGGAGTCATAAAATGTTGAGCCAAATGCATTCCAGAGAGAGTAGTCAGAAGCTAGCGAGGAAATCCTGAAGAACAAACTCGGTATTTGAGGAATACAAAGAGGATTCTGTGACTAGAGCTCAGTGATTAAGGGGGAAATAATCCCAGAGGAAGTCAGAGAGGTGAAGGAGGGCAAAGCTGTAGAGGTCAGAAGGTAATATTTATATTCTATCTCAAATGCACTGGGTGGCTCCTGGAGGGTATGAGGCATGAAAGAAGGTTTAAATTTACAAAACATAGCTTTGGCTGTATAGTAGAAAATAGATTGTGGAGAGTCGTAAGTAAAAGCAGACAGATCAATATAATAATAAGCTTTTCAAAATGATAAGGATAATAATAGCAGCCAAGGTTTATCATGAACTTACTGTATACTGCACATATTACAGTATGAGCACTGTTCTGAATTTCTTAAGCAGAAAGTTTTATCCTGCACAATATGCCAGGAGCCAGTATACTTGAATTAATTTTCTAAAGTGAGTCTCATACATTGTCATCAGCAGGAACAATGGGGATCAGATCAAGGCAATGAACAGAGGTGGGAAGGAGGGAGTCCTGGGTGAGGGATGTGAGTTGAGGGTAGGGGTGCATCTGACAGTGGCTGAGAGACAGCAGTGGACACCTCTTGATAACTTAAGGCATCAGAACAATGCTAAGGAAAATGGCTTAACATGGAACTCATGAAAATAGAGATATTAAAGTCAAAAGTGTATTGGGATAGAGACAGAAGATGATGGAGCACGAGAGGCAAGGATGACAAGATTTTAGATGAATAATAACAAACCAGAATTCCTTACCATCATGTGCCAGCGCCCAAGAGCATCACGACATCTTAAATTAATTTTCCAGACAATTAGAAGAGGCCAGTTATTATTTCCACTTAAAGATGTAAAAACTATAGGCCAGTGAGGTCAGCTGTTTGCCCAAATTGTAGAGCTAGTAGATGAGAGAGAGATGGATTTGAACCCTGTCTAGCTGACCAGAAAGATATGAAAAGTAATAAGCAACTCTATTATGACAACCATTCTGATTTCTTTCTGCAAATCTTCTCTTTATACTTGCTCTACATTGTTCCTTTTTCCTTCTTCTTAAAACATGCTGCAGCTGCTTCTAGTACCACTATTTTCCAGTGTAAGCACACCTCCCCACTAAAGAAATTTTTTCTAGACAAGGAAAGCTCTGATGTAGGGGAGGGGAGACTCAGATGGAAAGCTCTCTTTTGAATTCCTGTAATGTGTCTGTTTAAAACAGCATACACAAAATAAGACAGCCAAGTCTGTAATGGGAGCCATACTGAAGATATCATTAAGCAGTCTTGATGTGGTGTGTTAAATAAGGGGTGCCCTGCAAGAGACCTACAAGTACTACTCTGGATCTATGAGCCTGACCAAGCTTTTAAAACCTACTGCTGCACATTTTATCTTGGGTATAAATTTACTTGTTTTTACATCTCTGAAGAGGTTTTTTGAAATTTTACTATGTAGTTCAGCCTGACCTTGAACTCACTATGTACCTCAGGCTGGCCTTGACCTCATGGTATTCCTCTTGCCTCAGCTTCCCAAGTGCTAGGATTATAGGTATGAGCTATCATGCTTGGCCTCTGAAGAGGTTTTTTTTTTTTGTCAAAAAATGTAACCTATTTGTGAGTGCATTTTGAGAAAAATGTATTCTAGATCCACAACCATTATTATAGTCCAAAAAGTAATTTTCATCCCAGGAAAGGGCTGAGGGTCATGTCTGTGCTATGCTTCTTCCTTGGTAAACTCCCACTCAGCACCTGGCTTGTTCCCAAGTGAATAAATAGGGTTTTTCTTCAGGTTGAAACCCCAAAGGTATCCAAATAACTTATTCATACACTATTTTCTGTCTGGCCAACAGAGTATATCAAATTCCTACTCAGAACCAAAGAAATGTAGTTTCCTCATAGAATCAAAGTGTCCAGGAAGAAATCTTTCTCCAAATCTGCATTCCCAATGGAGAAAACTTCAATCATTCCTTGTTGGCTGTAACACACTATTTTTCACTCTCATACATTTTTCACTTTTTTGGAACCTACGGAATTTGCTATGCATGAGTGACTCATTACAGCAGATGAGACACACACTCAGGGAGACACCAGGCCCTGGCCCAAGTAGAAGTTTTCTTTCTGAACCTTGCTTTTTAGTTACCGGTTTACAGGTGTGCTCTTAAGTATTATTAGGTGTATTATTAAGGCCTGAGCAACCTTAGGAAACTGCTCCTCAGAAAACAAATCCTTGAGTTATACAAGCTCTGCTACTGAATTTGCAAAAACTATACATTTAGTCTGGAAGTGAAAAGAGGGCAGCACTCTCCATTCCTGATGCATCATCCAGGAAAGTAGAGCTTATACAAAGTAATTTAGAGGAAATAGAAAACAGTAGCCCAAATCTAATGTAGGCAGCATATTGTTTTTATGAGCATTAGCTTAGGAAAAAGAATCTCTAAGGTACTATAAAGCAGCACACAATTGTATGAATGACATTCCAAGTGTTTAGGGTAAGGACAGCTATCAGTCTGCAGGTGGGTTCTCTAGAATAATAGTTTTGGCCCAGTTGATGAATGTTCAAAATCACCCTCTGTATTAAGGAGTAATCAGTGTTCATTATTCTATGGCTGATGAGTAGTAGTCTTAGTGTACAACCTGCTTCAAAATATTAACTCCTATATTTTGATAACTAATTCTGGCATCAGGCAGTGCAGACATATATACCACCACCCAGATTTTTCATATAACTCTTGAATGCTGGATTTCAATTCTCAAGTAAATAAATGAAAGTAACTCAAATATTTGGAGAGCTTTGTATGACCATATATATAATAGAATGTGGTCTCTATTCTCTCTTGGAATTACTGTCTTATTCTTCTTAAGAAAACAAAAATATAAGTGATGTTTTGGAACTACTCAGAAGGACTAGCATTTGAATGTGTGGGACTGTTTATCTTGATAGTAGAATAAAACTCATTGTCTTGATCTAGTTTGAAGAAAACTAGATATTTTATTTACAAATCAGCTTTTTCTATTTTAAACCAGAGTATCACACTGACTAGGAGAAGGCAAAGTTTAAAAATTTATTCCTATTTTTCCAAATAAATCGTTGCCTTCACTCAACCGGACAGCTTGAACTTTATGAACCAGAGGAGTTTCAGAACAAAAATGAGATAAGTGTTTTGGAATTGAGGACATTAGCATCATAAGAAAAGTATTAAGGGAGAGTCATGAAATTCAGCTTTACATCTTTGAGATATCGGCAGGCTCAAGATGTCCCAACCCTCAAAAATGAAACAGAATGACAATTTTGTAGACAAGCAACACATTGAGTAGCTACGAAAAAAATTAAAACACCAACAGATGGGATGTGTTTGAATCCCCTCCCTGCTGGTTATGTGTGTGTCACTAAATATCAGCAGAGTGCACCAGGGAGGCCCCAAAGGATCCTGCCAAGAAGGCAGCAACAACCCAAATGCACTTCTGTCTACGAAAGATTCAAGGTTGATGAATGCAGCTGACTTTCGTTGGCTCTTCATATCTCCTGGGTGCCCTGTCTTCATCTTAAAGAAAACAAATCAGAAAACCCCCCACCATAATTTTAGATTAGAGAAATTTTCCATTTATATTTCATAAAACTGGTAAATATCATCTGTAGATTTAAAGAATCAATCCTCCTGTTCCCTGTAATTAAGTGGGAAAATGAATTAGTAAATGTTTCCAAACATAAGCATTAAAACAATAAATATGCCTCCATGGTGAAGTTTTCCTTTTGGAAGGGAAGAAGTAACAAAATCTAAATTAAATTAAAGTGGTGTTCTGGGAACTACAGCTCAATAAACTAATGTAATTAGACAATGTAAGTTTTTTTTTCCTAGGCTCTTAGTCTAAACGTGGACTTTATAAAAGCAGAGGATCATTGTTAGAATCGAATTCAATATTCTAGCTTCTCAAATTCACAGCCAGAGCGCTCTGCCTTTAAGGTATCACTCGTCTGATTATCGTGCTGGTTTCTCCATCTCTGACATGGTTTTGTGTAACTTTCAAGTGTAGCAGCCCCGTTTGGAAACTGACAAGTGTTCATTTTGAAATTGAGTCATCAAATGCATGCAGCCTTCAGGAGGCTCCTCTTTTCATGGGAACAAACAAAGAGAAATGTTTTTAGTACAAAATCCCTTTTTAACCAATAAAAAGCTTGTATTGCACTGCAGGGATGCCCACCTCCACAAAGCCCTGTCTCTTTTTGGTGGCCCTCAGAAGCAAGCTTTTCATTGTATAACTCGTCCAGGGATAGAACATCTGCTGGGCTAATGAGCTATCCTGCAGCCTCTTCTGCAGGCAAATTCCCAAAAGCACAATCTTAAATCAGATACTGTAAAAGCCAAAAGCAGGTAAAGGAGAAGACGAAAGGAAAAAAAAAAAAAAAAAAAGAAGGGTCAAGAAAGCCAAGTTGGCAGTAGAGCAATAATCATAGCTCACATCTGTCTATAGTGAAGTTGTGTGCTTGAAGATTTTCATCCATATAGTTAATTTCTGAGCTTGTTTTTTCATGGCCAAGGTTCTGTTTTGAGTATTGCATCAATTGACCACACTTCCAATGGACATGAATGCAATAGATCATCATGGCAGCTGGTTCTTAAATACACTGATAGCAACCTTGACCAGGAGCTGATTTGAAAGGGCAGGATTAAGGACCATTCATTGCCTTTTTGTCAAAAAGTGGAGCATGACACTGGAAACCCGAAGGCTCCAATTCTTGTCGTGTTACTAATTTTCCCATGTTTTACACTGTCACCAGTGAGTCCAGCAGACATTATTAGGATGCTATGTGACAGAATCTAATAAAGTATGTTGTGAGAGAAATCATTGCTCCCCTTTGCACTGATCATCTTTTGGAGAAATACAGTACTGTAGATTACAGGAGGTGCAGGTTGCAAACACTGATGATACTTAAGGCAATTTATCATCAGCTAGCAACTTGCCAGTGATCTACAGCTATAAAAGAATAGTTTCCAGGAGGGACAGCGATGGAGAGTCTGTTTTATTCATGTTATCAGAGATATTTCTGAGAGGATAGTTTATTTATTGGGTGTTCTAAATTCCTGAACACAATTTGAAGACATTGCACATCTCCGTGCGGTGGGATACATTTGTGGGATATTCTGCCTTCAGAAAAAGCCAGCACAGACTGTGTTAGCAGTGGTTTCATGATGAATTGGTAGAATTTAAAAGGCCAGAGGAGTATTAGTAATGTTAGGGTTAATGGTGGCAGCTCATTTTAGAAATCTGGTATTTGAGTTTTTTAACATTATCCAAAGTAGGTTCACCACATTCTTTTTAGCAAACTCTCCAGTACAGAGCAGATGGTTCCTCTATTAACAACCATTTGCATTTAACATATTGCAATGATTTATGTACCACATGCCACTGAGCAAAGCAAAAACATTCAATAACAACTAATTAGTTGAGTGTAAAGACACATATCTTAATGTACATAGCCCTCCTTTAATGATGTTTTACATTTTTTATAGTTTACTGTTTTATTTATTCAAAGCAGTTGAATCTGAACTGTGACACTCCTGTTATGATTATGGTAATGCCTCTGTAATTATGGTGCTATTAATGGTTCAGTCATTCCCTTTTCTGCTTTTTATTTGGAGAGCTAGCATTTGTATGATAGAATCTCCCTGGACAATGATTGGTCAGCCTCATTCTAATTTTAAGTGGGCAGAATGCTTAGAAGTTACTACCAAACCTTCCAGAATGCTTATTTTAAGAAATCTATTTTGCCTTTAAAAGATTATACTCACTGTAAAATGAATGAGAAATAAGATTGCTAATCAAAAGTGACTTACAAAGAATGTCCATTTTAATTGGATTTCTAGTGTCATATTTATTAATAATGAGATTATTTTTTAATTATATATATTTCAGTAAATTGTACACACATAATTTTTTTCTTCACTTGCTAAAATCTCTGTTCAAACTTGCTCACAATTCAGATTCTCCTTTAAACTGGATGTGTTTCTTAAGAAAGTTGGTAACTTCTTAACTTCCACAGGACACAGGAGTTTTGCTGCTATTCAAAAGAAGATCCCAAAGCTAGAGAGAAATAGGACTAAAAATTACATTCTATGGAAAAAAATACTAACTCTTTTTCCCTTAGATGATCTTGAGACATTTTCTTTTCCTTTGTACTGGCCAACGGGGTCAATGGATATTACAATACTGTCACTATGTGTCAAGGTGACAATGTTAGGACTGTAGAATGAACCAATGAATCTTTTATAAGTATTCTTTCCATTCCCAAGAGCAGTCCATGCAAAATGTCAGTGGAGACCATCCATCATCTATGAGGATAAATGCATGTCTGCGACTCGGAGGAAATGGGGTGTAATATAACTGCATTTACCCATGACTCAAGTAGCAGCCTTAGAAAACTGAACTTGCTCTTCTCTCTTTGTAATTTTCATTTTTAATTTCATTGGGGTTTCCACCAATAGAGAACTCGAAATACGGCAATGTTAAATTTAGCTTGCTGAGATCTTTAAAGGGGAAGGAAACAATTAAGACAGATAAGTGCACATTAATGAAGGTACAATAGAGTATGAATTATATATTAGTATAAATATAAACTTAATCCATCAGTATAGAAAAGTGGAACGAGTTAGTACAGGGAGAAACAATCCTATGGTTAGGGTTGATAAGACCACTGTGTTGTGAGACTAATACAAAAAAATAAAGCAAAGAAAATAAGAATCTTCTTCAAAGTCATAATATTCAATTGTAGCTACCATTTTTAGACCCCATGGTAAAAATTACCACTTATTTAAAATGTAATTGAATTGTACATATGTTTATAGTCTTAAAAACAGTTTAATCAATGTGAATATCTTTTGTTCCTTTATATAAGGAGACTGAAACTCTGAAATATACGTTATGTAATTTTCTATAGTTTATCAAGTACCTCGGGGAAGAGCTAGGATTTTTGGCTAGGTTATTTTGGCATAGAGCTACGCTGTCTCACTTTTTCCTGTGACTCACAGTTGGTTAACAAATATGTACCATAACCTGATATATTTTCTTATTTTAGTTTGAATTAAAAACTCACCTGCAGTACATAGTTTCCACTGGCATCTTATTTGGGGAGAAAAATAATACTGGTATCTTTACATATGCTGGTGTTAGTAGAAAATCTAATAGAGTAATCAATATCAAGGACACGAGCAAATAATCAAATTGCAAAGAAGTCTCTTGGTTGAAACTCATCAATACTAAACAAATATAAAATGCGTAACCCTGAGAGATATCCTTTTATTTCTACAGGACGCTTGTTTTCCATAAGTAACATTTATATTTAATGAAAACAAGATTAACTTTGTATTGAAAATTGAGCCTGTCAGTCAGTCTGATATACTCTTGCAAATCCACACTTTACTTAAATATTTCTGTGTGTCTAAAGCCAATGTAGTGTGAACCAATTTTCTGGATATACCTATATTAGGGAAAGGAGAAGGAAAATATGTAAATACTTATATAGATTTGTTATTAAAACTGGGCTTTAGATTTTTTTTAATGATCACACAACCTTCAACCACTTAAAATGATTACTAATGGCAATTTCATATAATTGATAAAGATGCTAATACCAGACTGCACTCTAGCAAGTTTCTGTTATCCAGAGGTATGTGCTGGTGCTGTTCTTGCTCTCTGCTGTTACCACAGCAACCTTATGCACGTCCTTATCACTGCGCAGCTCATGCTGCTTTATAATTCTCTTGAAGGCTGTCAGTTTCCCCAGATGGTAGCACCTTAAAGACAAGAACTACGGCTTTTTATCTTTATTGGTAGTAACTGGCACATTGTCAGAAATAATAAGCAGCAAACATTTAAGAACTCGTATTTGTATCCTTTGCGTTTTAAAAAAACTTTTAAAATAGAAATCTGACAGATATTATTATTTCCTGGATAGGGTTAGATGCCATGTAGCCTGATTACCAGTGAGATGATGTTTGACCTCTTTATATACCTATCAGTTGCCATGTTTCCCCAAAACTTGTGAGACCTATACTAGTTAACTAAATCTATCTGGTTATCCTTTTGTTCCCATAAACATAAATGATTCTTAAAATATCAAAATGTCTCCATGAGATTAATAGCTTTAATAAAATGATTATTGCTATTTCTAAAATAGAGATCTTTAGTGTTTCAGTATAGTGTATTTCTGACTTTCTTGGCCTAACTTTCATGTTTATCATTCATTATGAGATTTATGTATTTCACATTCTCTGTACTGCTGAAGTGAAGAATTTGGTTTCTACAGTCTCTCTTGATACCAACATCCATACTTTTCAGCAGCTTTATTTTGTCATCTTGATGCGTCTTTGAGAACAAGGAAAAAGCCCTATCTCATACTGTGATCTATTCTCTTCTAGGATTCACAATAGCTGAAGAAGTGGCCAGAGCCTGTGATAACTGAAGAGCATTTGCAAGACGCTAGGGTCAGTGGAGACCTATGTTTGATGCAAGGAGGGTATGACTCTCTTCATCTGTTTACTTCTTTTATAGACAACCATGGGGTTGGGCAATAAAAATGTTTCTGAGATGAACATAGATGAGATTTCTCAGCTGATCCACTGTTTATGGGGAAGAGTGTAGCAGAAACGCAACATGCTGTGAGTGTTCTCATGCATTTTCAATATTTCCCAAGAAATGCTGCTTCCTCCCAGGCCCCTTTCTTTCCTTCATCTTGTTTTCTTTTCTTCCTTCCCTCCTTCTTTCTTTCTCTTCTTTTTCTGTATTAAAATCACTTTTCCAAAGGGGGTAAAATATACCAAATGTGTTTTGTAATATAATCTTGAAACCAAAATCCTGTTCTCTATGCTTATATTATTGGAAAACTCATTAGAGGATCAAACTACTGTATAAAACCAGTCATCGGTAGTCTGAGCACACTCAGTTTTAGCTATAGGATGAGACTATTACCTTGGTATATAGTGTCATTCGGTAATATTAGTGCTGCAGTTGGTATGAGAATTATAACTATCTACCTGGTTCTAAAGGAATATTTGTATTTGATGGTAATTAGATGTGACATTGTAGTTTAATCCATCTGTAAATCACCTATATGACATTTAATATATTTACTAACAGTGCTTGTATCTAAATATCCTCTTTACCACTTGTAAGTTAAAATATGATGAGTTCACTTTAGTCTCAAATTGGTTCTGCTTTTAATTTCTAAAATATTATATCAATTATATCATCATTCCTTTGATTTCTCAGAATAAAAACTTTGCTCTAAGAATGATGATAATCTATATCTTTAATGTCTCATCATCTATTTAGAATTCATGTTCCATGAGAAATGAAAGAACTTCCACATACATGGGTCCAAACACTTCCCCACTGCTCCTGCACTTTATGCTGTAGCTATTCTAGGTTTACAGTACCCACATACGGAATAAACTTCACCATAAAATGTGATAATTTGTCTTAAACAGTAATTTGTATTTTTAAAGAAAGAAAAAGAATAGACTTACTCATATATTTTTAATTTCCAGAAGCGTTCATTGCACCTGAAGTTGTAATCTTCATTTTGTATCATTTCCTTTTATCTTAATATGCTTCTGTTACTATTTTACAGTGTAAACCTCTCTTATTTTCTTTTATCCATAAATATCTTAAATCAGTCTTAATTGGTAAAAAATAATCTTACCGGATTTAAATTCTGGGTTGAGAGGTTGATCTCTCTCTCTCTCTCTGTCTCTCACTCAGATCTAAAGATGTTGTACAGTCTTCTGCTCTCAGTTATTTCTGATGAGAATTCAATTGTCATCTCAATAATTTTACATGTTAAATAATTTTACAAGCTATAATAATGTCTTTTTGGTCTTGCTGGTTTAAAGGTTTTCTCTTTATCATTGCATGTTGGTGGTTTGTGTACGATATGCTTGGGGGCTGCTGGATGTCCATCTTGCTTAGGATTCACTGTATCTTATATCCTTGGGAAAATTTCACGTGCTAATTCATTAAAAAATCCCTGATTCCTTTTCACTGTTTTTCTTTTTTGAACTCCTAGTATACTAACATTATAACTGTATTAAATTTTTAAAATATTCTCAAAATTTCTGACATTTGGCTTAGTTTTTCTACCTTCTTACTGCTCTTCATATTAGACATTGTCTACAGATCTCTCTTTAAATTCACCAACTTTTGTTTCATCTTCAGTAAACTCTTGGGTTTTTCCCATGAAGTATAAAAAAAATTTCAGATAGTATATATTCTTCTGTATGATAATTTCCATCTGGTTTCCTATGTATCATTTCTATTTTTCCCTATAGGTATTTTATGTATTCCTGTTTTAAACTCACATGTTCTTAGATTCATCCACACAGTTTTAATAGCTAATTTAAATTTCCTGCATGCCAATTCTAACATCTGGGCCATGTTGTTAGTTTGTTTTGTTTTTTTATAAAATGTGGATCATCATTTTCTGTTTTCTTCATATATTGAGAAATTTTTAATTATATGGGGACATTTTGAATGATACTTTTAGAAGAGACTTCATGTTTTTCTGAAGAATATTGATTTTGCATATTATATACTAACGGTTTACCATGGATTACTGTCTCAGTTACTCTTCTTGTTGATGACACAAAATACTGACAACGAAAATTAAAGGGGGAAAGGTTTATTAAGCTCACAGTTTGTAGAAGTTTTAATCCCTACTCAGCAAGCTCTAAGGCAGGGTGGCACATGGAAGAGTAGCAACTCTTTAAGGGAGCAGAAGACACCATTTTTTGCCTCTTGAATTGTATCCCGTCTCCTGGGATTAGAATGGTGCCAATCCAATCAGACATCACCCACTCTTAATCCCAGCACCCTTAATCCCAGCACTGCACTAGTACAAATCAATCACACACTCTAGATTCAGGCACCTCCCCCAAAACTCTGACTGCGTGAGGCTTTGGGGAAAATCTGGACACAAACTATTATAATTAGCTATAGAAGAAAATAATAAACTTAGTATTATAGTAAAGATCCTCCACCACTGTTATATTTGTCCCTTGACTCCATTATATCTCTTCCTGTACTTCCTTTCTCCCTACAAGGAAATCACCTTAAGATACATAATATTCATGGAAATTTTCAAATTACCAATTGTCACCTGTTTTGCCCTCAACATTTTCTTTCCTCCAATTAGACCCTTTATCTTGAAGCCTTTTTCATTCTCAGAAACCTCTTTTTCAACATCTTTTTCTGCCTCAAAAGCTATGGTTAAAAGTAGTAAAGAATTAGAATGATGCTACCTACATGAATATATCTTCTCATAACTACCTTCATTCTATTAATAGCATTATATCTCTTTTCCCCCCTAAAGAATTCATAGTAAACTTGAATATTTATTAAAGATATATGTTTATAAGTGACTAAGCAGGTAAATGCTATTGAGTTTGGTTATTACCTCCTCTTATGTATCCTAAGCTTTGCAGCCCCAATCCAACTGTATCAATATTGAAAGCTCTAGTTCATAAATTGTAAGATATTTTAAAAGCATGTTTACATCTAAGAGGCAAATATCGCATGAAGACAATTTTGGTGTATATAGTGATATTGCGATTTGTATTGCTTAAGGGTGAGCCAAGAAGCCCCTTGCTTTTTATGAACTACTCACCAGGGGAAAAAACTGATTCACTATTTTAGATTTTGAAAGGGTAATCAGACAAACGGCAATGTGGCTGGGTGTTATGGTATTCATTTATTATATATATGTATATATATATATATATATATATATATATATATAAAATCTTTGATTTCTGTAGCAGATAAATTTTATTGTTTAAATCTGGAATAGTTGTGGCTTGGAGATTTGTGGTTCTGATATATTTAGAGGACTTGGCATAACCAGAAACACTGGGCTTAGCTCCAATTCCCTTGCAGTCTTATGCCAGGAGGTGGAGTCAAAGGTAGACCTAGTATGCCTCAGGGGAAGGGTATGGATACTCCAAATGGTTGTTTACATGCTACTTGTAGAATACAAGGGTATTCCACAATTATTTGCTCATATCTTCTGTAAATATTTTTGAATCCCTGTTGTGTGCCAAGCCCAATTCTAAGCACTAAGCACTTGTGAATAAAACACAACTCCCATCTGGGTCTAGATTCTCCTTATATATTGGAGCCGTTGAAGCTGAATATATGTGCAGGGCTGTGGCATGGCCTGGGCATGACTGAACTGAGAATGAGGAAATGCCTCAGAGGGCAAAATAGGCCATAGCTGAGGACACCTGGAGACTTTCGCCTAGGATAGTACTTCTTAATTAGCATCATTTGTTGCTTGGAGGGGTCCTTGAACTCCTCCCAAGGTCCTGCTCAGGTTTCCTGCATTTTCTACTCTAACCTCTTCCTTGTTTGAATAAATACAGGCTTCCCAGAGATATTGTCTGTCTTAGCCACCAGAGTTAAGTACTCTGCAGAGGGTTTTGGTCCTCCTGAAGCCCTAAAGATCATAGCACTTGTCTCAATTGTTTGAGCCTTTGCCATGCACTCTTTTGGGAGATTGAGGACCTAGGCACAGACCCCAATAGATATTCAAGAGTATTCTTTTGGACAATAATTCTCTTAACCGTTCTATTTCACATCTGAAAAAGAGGAAATGAGAGTAAATTGCTTTTGTGATTTCTTTTAGTTCTAAAAGAAATGATTTTGCAATGTTATAACTCTGTTTGGCATGTACTTCTGCCTACACTCAGTGCAGGAGTTCATCATGTTGACTCTTCCCAAGCTGCCAAATCTCCAATCTCTTCGATGCCCCCACCAATCACCTCCTGGTCCACCCTACCCCATCTGTTGCCTGTTCCCAATAGTACTGGAGGATCTATAATTATACATAGATGCCACTGATATGTTGTAACAGCTTTGTTTTATCAATATTCTGGTAGTACCAAATGAGTAAAAGCTGATAGGACAGCAACACAATTCCTAGACAAGGTATATTTCTTAGTTACATACAATATTTTGCCTTACTGGGCTCTGATTTGTTATTCTTTAACAGTCCTAAGGAGGAAAAAAACTGTAACTTTCATTTAAGTAAAACTAGCCTATCATTTTAAAACTATCTTCTAGGGCAAATGGAATGATATATATGGATATATATATTCATAAATATATATGTATATATATATGCTCATTTTTCTTTAAATATATGTTTTAGTTATTACTATATTTAGAGTTTGATTAGCTTACGTACAGGAGAAATAGAAAGCCTATAGCATTTCTATTTATCTCAAAATGCACCAGATTGTAACACTTGGCATTTCATTTTTCATATCTTTGCTGGCTTTTCTGTAATAACTTCTCTAACTTAAAACAAAATAACAAAACAATTCCTGTCAGTACTTAATTTCCTATAGTTCTTAGAGAAACCCAGTACTCTCCAAGTTTAAAAGAAATACAGCAACAGTTGAGACAGAGAGAGAGTGAGAGAGAGTGAGTCCTTATCAAGGCTAGCCTTTGCCTAAAATGGTGTCATTTTTTTCATTTAATGTACTAACAATATAGAAGGTAGGTAGCTAAAGTTAGACCTTGCTGTGAAAAATCAACCTTGTCTTAGCTTGTTAAGCAGTGTACACACACAGAAGATATTTTCATTTGTTTCCTTATATTATACAATGAGTCCTAACTGTTGGTACTTGAAGGAACCTTGTTACTCCCATAAATTCTGTGACCACTAGTTCATGGAGGGTATCCATAGTTATTTTTGGATGAGTAAGTTTGGAGGTTTTAGTTTAAAAAAATTAATGGTTTCTTTACTCTAAGATATCTCAGAGGCTTTAATATATTAATAAGAATTGTGATTGTCCTAGAAGGAAATAATGCGAACATTTCTCAGGTGTGTTTGACCATCAAGTAGGGTAATTCTGCAGAAGTTTACCTAGGAAAATGTTTTCACCTTGTAGATGAAGAGACTCTGCTTATAGTAGCTGTGACTTGCTCTGAGCTTACAAAAAGTTCTGCATACAGCTAGAGCTAGAACCTATTCTTCCTGACCACTAGAAATGCTTTATTCTAAAATAAGATAAGCAATGACTTTCAAATCTCAATGATTTGTCCTCTGTGCTCTCAGTTTTTTTCAGTATCCATTGTCCTATCCCAGGGATATAATACCTATTGTAAGTCTAACACAGTCTGGTTAGGATCTTTTGGCCAAGGGGTTTGTAAAGCTTCTGTACCACGTATTTAAACCTGCTTACATTCAGTCAATTTTTTCAAGTAGAAGCTCAAAAACAAATTAATATTCCATCAAAAGTGAAAGTTTTTCTTTTCCTATTTGCCACCAAATGATTAACCTATTTAGATTAAGTTTTTCTACCTACAAAAAGGAGGCAGAAGTGGCAACTATGAATTAATGTGTAATGCAGACAATTCTGATTCAACTAGCATTCTTGCTTCTAAAAATGATTGAGGTGAAAATAGGAGATACATTAGGATAGAATCAATATGTTAATTTGTAGATTCAAAATAAAATGATGGAACTATTAATATTTTTGTCTTGTATTTGGAAAACAAGTGAGAATCATCTCTCTTCTCCTCTCCTCCTCTCCCCTCCCTCCTTTTCCCTCCCCTCCCCTCCCTTCCCCTCCCCTTCCCTCCCCTTCTCTTTCTTTGCCTTCATTTCCCTTCCATTTTTCTTTCCTTCCCTCCTCTCGCCCCTCCCTTCACCTCCTCTCCTCCTCCTTCCTCTTCCTTTTATCCTTTCTTGTTCCTCTTCTCTCCTCCTTCTTCTTCCTTTTTTTTTTCTATCTGGCTCTGGCTCTGTCTCTGTCCCTCTCTCTCTCTCTTTCTCTCTCTCTTCCTTTCTCTCATTCTCACTGACTTCAGTAACTACACTGGTCTCAAACTCTTGAGCTCAAGGTATTCTTGTGTCTCAACCTCTCAAGTGGCTAAGACAGATACATGTCATCACACTTGGCTGGGAATTATCTTTGTACTGAGGCACTGTAGATAGATGCACAAAAAATTTTTACAGTAATTATCAACCAATGACCATCATCTTTGAATGTTTCAGGAAATGCCTGTGATCCTAGGAACACAAAAACAAGCAAAATCATTGTCAAAAGATGCCAAACACTGATTTAGGAGAAAGAACAGCCTTTCACAAATCAGAGGAGCTGAGTATCTTCCTGATTCCACTGCATATAAAGATGTAGCTGGAATGTAGCTTCCCACACAAACTAAGATAAGTGAAAGAGAAAAATATTTTATTTCTTAATTAGGCATTTTGCCTAAATAGCGTGTGTTTCTAAAAAAGAAGACATCTTCCTTTTAATGACCTAGTAGCCCGAAAAATCTTTGCCACTGGGGAATTAAGTATAAAGAGACAAATTTTTAAAATGGGTTGCTTTCCTGCATATTAATGAAGTTTATAATTTAAGTAAAGGAATTGTTGGACATATTCTTTGCTTATTATGGTAGAGACTGCAAAGGAAAATGATCTGATTTTGCATGTATTCTCTTTATAATTCAAGAAATTCTCAAGGATTTGCAAATATGCTCCAAATCAAAATGGCACTCAGTTGTCCAATTAAAATGGGTGCATACCATAAATCTTTTTCTAAATATTTCCACTGGAGCTAAGTAGCAATGGTTTAGACTGTCTATATTTTTTAAATTGTGGTTATTAAGCTTTTCATTTGAATATTCTTATTTACTGGACTTCATTCTCCCTTTAAAAGAAGAGCAAATTAAATTTTTGATGATGGAATGGTTAAATATTCATTTATTGTGGAAAAAATGACCTGGGGGATGAGATTATTGACTATGAGCTCATGAAATTGTATTATATGAAAGAGGCAGCACATTTATTCAGTATAGTTCCCTAAAAGAGAATGAGGACTAATACAAAGAAGTTGAAGGGAAAAGCAGATTGCCCTCTGCTTGAAGGAAGAATTTTCTTAAAAGAAGCTAATGCAGTAGGACTTATCAAATTTTATCCAACAATATATGTAACTTGCTTTAGCTTTTAATGATCAGCTACTAATGAATATTTATGGAGAAATATGGTAGAAATATTAATATCCAGAAAATTCTGCTCATTTACTTTCTTCTCTCAAAAATGAGAAACTAACACCATAACTTGATTCTAGAGGTAAAATACCTAGATCCAAAGCAATAAGACAATTTAGCCCAATAGTACATCTTAAACTTGACACAAATGAACTAGGAAGCTAGAGCTAAGAGAAACACGTAAACCTGTTATAATGAGGTACTAAGCAGCCGAAAGTCACAGAATATCTGAATCTCAGAACTTTCAGCAAGAGTCTTAAGACTTGTTGACTCTTTCTTGCTGTTGAAAGATGGATCTCTGGGGATTTCCTGTATCCATGAGGCTCATGGGAGGCTAGCGTGGCTACAAGAGCATATGGCTTGGAGAAAGTATATAGTAGGAGGTGGCAACTTGGTTTTGTCACTTTATTATGTGTAAAGCTAGAAAAAAATCATTGAACACCCCTGGTCCTCTTATCTATAAAATAGGATTAAATACTATCTCACAAGTTTCTTGTGAGGATTAAGGGAAATAGAGCAGCTGACAAGACTTTTATAAACTGAGTACTGTACAAATGTAAGTTACTACTTACATTTTAATGGGGACAATTCAGATTACTTGAATTATTTTCCTCTGTGATTTTCTGCTAATTATTAGGATACTTCTCAATTTCCTTCAGAAATTACCTTTAAATGACAGTATTCCTTTGGGCTTTGTGAATATTCTATAAGTAACCATAGTCATTTGCACCTGAAAGGACAGAACTTTATCAATGCCATCCATTGTCTAAATTTTTCCAAATGTAGGAATATAATTTCCAAATCTGTTATTATTATTATTATTTTACCTTATACTACTTTCTGCAATACTAAAGCAGTGATTTAAAATCCTTAACTGGGGTTTCCAGTCGAATTCCTAATACCTGAAATAGCACAACACAGATAACCAACTAAATCACTAATTACCAAAAACTATTTTCCAGTATTTACTCCTGCAGTTCTTGGTGAACATTTGCTTAATCAGCAAGTCCTACTGACACTATAAGCAAATCCTATTGATCCTATAAGCAAATAATTGCCATAAAATGGCTTATGTAAAATTTGGAGAGCTCCTGGACTCTCTACTTGGCCATCAGGGCTTGGAGTTATAGTTGCTACACAGTAAATCAGTGCTATAGATTTCCAGTCTACACAGTCGCACTGTCATCGCCTCTGTTATCACAGCCTTAAAATGTTTCTCAGCTGCACTGAATTGATAAGTGAGAATCCATATAGTTTTTAATTTTTATGACATGAAGGACTCTGAGAGCAAGATGTAGGTATTCTGCAGTGCTTCTATGTCCATAGGGAGAATATTTAAAGGCATCTTCTGAGACTCCAATTTCAGACTACTTGGAGTTCCTTAACATACTCTACCATTTTTATGTATAATTTGTCTGCCTAGAATACCCAGTGTGTTATGGCTGCTTCTTAGAGTATAGCACACATTTCAAAATACGATACAAATCTCATACTCTCATCGAAGGTTTTACTAGTCTTCCCATATTAAAAAAGTAGTTCCTTTTTTGCTATTGCATTCCATGCAACAGTTTAGCTATGGTTTGAATGTGCCCCCAAAATGTTCATGTGCTAAAATTTAATCCATAGTGTGAAGTATTAAGGTGAAACAATAAGAAAAATTCATCTACAGTGTTTAGGTATGAGGCTGTTGGAAGGGAATACAACTAGATACAGTTCCTAGGCTAGACCTTCCGTGATGGAATATTAGTGGCTGTAAAGAAGAGTAAGAGAGACCAGAAGGGATTTACCCTTCGGGTCCTACAACGTGTTAACGTCATGTGCTGCCTCGACTCTGCCAGCAAAAGGCCATAGCTTTGTGAACTGTGAGATAAGTAAACCTACTATCTTTACAAAGTTCTCAGGTTCAAGAAATTTGTTTTAGTAAATAAGCATGTAAGATCACTTTACCAACATTGTCATCCTTTTTTTTTTGTTTGTTTTATTTAGCATGTTGTTGCCCCTCCCAAATGTGAGATCCTTTAGAACAGGGACTATGTCTTGTTCATCTCCATATGTCCACGTCTAAATTAGCATCTGTCTTCTGTCCCAGGATGGAGATTAAGTGTTTATCGATGACAGAAAAAAATGGAAGCAGAATCTGTTAAATGGTAGTGAAGCCCAGTCCCAGTAATCACAACTAATTGAGAAAGAATGACTAAACCCTAAGCTCAGTGCTTTAAAAGTATCTTGCAGGATGCTTTTTACATGAAGGGTGAAAAGTAAATATTTTAGTAGATTTCTTAGAATTGTGGCTGAAAAAGACTGGAGAACTTGAAGAAAAACTGATATGTCTTTTGTAATTAGCAAATCACTTCTGCATTACATGATTTTTCAAGAAATTTGAAAAAAGCACTGCTATTTTTACATTTTTAAATTTCCTCAAGTGCTTGTGCTTAGCTAACATCAAAAACTTTTGCTTTAACCACTTAGAGGCTTTGCCTCAAGAAATCAAGGTGAGTTTCACCTTGTCCTATTTACAGTAAATATCAACATGGTGGCTTTCAAACACTAAGGGTTTCCAGATGTGCATGCTCTGAGAATGAGCATGCATGCACATCTGGAAACCCTTAGTGTTTGAAAGCCAACATGTTGATATTGCAGGGCTCTTTCTCACTCTGGCTGCCCAGGCAGGGCAGCCACGCCCCTCATTCTCTCCAAACCTTGTAATTAGGTGAAAGAGAGCGTGGTTCTGAGTGGGTCAGAAGCTAGGTGAAAAGATTGTTTGATGGGGTGGAGATTCTGTGCTGATGTTCTTCTTCCTTTTCTTCCTTTTGCAATAATGAATACTAAATCCAGAGTCTTCACTCCAACCTATATCCCATCTCTTTGTATTTTTCACTTTGAGACAGGGTTGTCCTAAGTCACTAAATTTGCCAGACTATGCTCAGACTTGCAATCCTCTTGCCACAGCCTTCTAGACTACTGGGATTATAAGTGTGTACCACTATGTGCAGTTATAACCTCCTTTCATGAAGTTAAACAATGAGTCAGAAAAGGCAAAAAACATTCAGAACCTTTTAAACATTCAGGGAGATACATTCTATGTCTGCCAGTGGATGCCTACAATCACATACAGCACTAAACCTCAGACATACCTACTATGTTTTTACACCTACTGTGTTTTTGTAAATTAGGCACAGTAAGTGACTAACAAAAGTGACTAACAATAAAAGAGCATCATTATAAAAATATTGCATAATAAAGTTTATTTAAAACTTATGACCCCTTAATTCCAGAATTTTCTCTTTGAAATTTTGGACCTGAGTAAGTAAAACTATGGAAAGTTAACCGTAAAGTGAGGGCAGATTACTGTTTTTATTACTTTGACAGCCAAACATCTATAAAGGAGCCTGAGTGGACACCACCAGGCACAAGAAATGAATGAACACTAGTACCAAAAAAAACCGGATGATTACTTTTGGGAATAATTTGTAAAAAGGCGAGTAAAAGAGTTGTTGATTAGTTTTTTAGGTCACTGAGAAAAATCACTTTCAATTCTGTTTTAAAGTTCTTGTTGTGAAAATGGAATGTCTATTATCTTTGTTCCAAAAACAGGGAGCTTATATACTGCTGATGTGAGAATATTATGAAATATCATTTATCTTTCAGATTTAAAAATTATTACAACAGATCGCATTACTTCCTTGAACTGTTCTCTTTGGAGAAACAGTATAGAATATTTAGTTAATAGTCTAATGCAATATAGGCATCTAAAACCCAAAGTGGTCACCTTTTTAATTAGTTTAGTTTTGGAAGCTTAGAAAGAAACAAAATTACTTAAATATCAAAACTTCCAATTGTGCAGACAAGAAACATTTGGGACATTATCTACATTTAACAGCTTTTGAATTTACCCCCCACCTGTATGAAAAGATGTTCAGAACAACAACCACTCTTCATCTGTCCTCTCACCCTTCATCTGGGTAGATTTTATTTATGCACTAGACAACCTTTTTGGCCATTAGCACCATCTTGCTTCAGCAGTTAATTAACACAAGTACCATAATTTAATACAGTTAATGCTACTTGATGCCCTTTAATGTACCTTCCATTAGTGATATTATTGTAGTATTGCCCTGTAAATTAAAACGAGATCAAGACTAAGAGAGCTGCTCTTTAATTAAGGTACTGGCACATGGACTTGTCTATTATTCACTAGAGAAAATCACCCTGATTTACTGAAGCAGGACATCCGTAAGTCAGAATTAGTCCATGAAGATTATTAGTTTTATTGAACAGTGTAAGTACCATGGAGTTCTGAGATTGTTAATAGCAATGTTTCCTCACTTTCTTCCATTATCTTAATAATTATATAATGAGAAGGAGCAAATGAAAGCAAAATAAATGTGTAGCAAATGAAGAATAAATTTTTATGATGAGATTATAGTTTTTGTTATCAGTAAAACATGAATCAGGTGCATTGTATTATGCTCTGCTAAAAAGAACATAAATACTGCATTAATATGACAACAATCAAAACATTTTACATCAAAAAATAGTTTAAAATACATATATAAAGAAATAAAGAATTGAAATTTACTGTCAGTCAATTTAAAAGGTCACCAAATATTGTTGTTTAGTAGATTAATATCTCACAATAAAAAATTCAGAGATCTACATCAACCATTTTGTGGATATTTACATCTGATTTCCATCCCACTCTCCCAAAATAACTCTTATCAGTTTCCACACTTTGCTGGGTGTGGTGTTGGAAGTGACAAGGGGAAAAACCTCATTATCAGCTGCAATGTGTACAGGCATGTAAGAAGGTGCAATCATTTCATGAAACGGTGGCTGTGGTACAGGAAACCAAGACCTCAGTTTTATACTTTGGAAAAGTTACAATTATGATAGTTGTGAAGAGGAATTTTTAAATCTTTCAGAAATCATCAGATAATATTCAACCTTCTAAGATGATATGTAGTATAAAAGACGGCGTAGTTGATTAATCCTACAGAAATTTCAAGGTAAATAATCATCGCACGCTGAAAGGCCCTGTGAACTAGGATATTGCTCAACCTTCCCTTTAGTGGCTCCATCATGAGCAGATCTTCCTTATATAACTTAAAAGCTGGAGACACGCCTGAGCCATCAGGCCTTGCTTCTTTAGTCCCTCCTCTAAGACTAAAAATATTCAGGCCATCTGGTGCCTGGTGCAGCACATGCCAGCATCAGTTTTGCCCTGAGGAATTTGGACAGAGTGTGGAGGTGACAGAAAAGGACCTTATGGAAAGTTCACCTCTACTGGACCTTTCTCTTTTGCCCAGCTGCTTTTCATCAGCTTTCAGCTGACAGGTGAACAGGAAAAGACAGTGGAGGTGAGTCCCAGAGAATAGACAAGGGTTCCTGCGAGCTCCTCAGAACTGCTGAAGTGCAGCTGAAGGACACTACCAGGATGAGGGAGGAAAGGAAAATGATAAGCTGAAGGGATTCTGCACCTCTGACATGTCACCCTTAAAGATGGGTTGTCTGGTTTCAATGGAAAATGTGTAAAAATGCCTTTGTCATTAAAATGCAGTTTATACCTTTTAAAAATAATCAGAGGAAAGAAAAATACTGAGGTTTTTTTTTTTTTTTTGCTTTAATGGTTTCTCTCTCTCTTTTTTTTTTTTTTTTTTTTGGTGGTACCAGGGATTGAACTCATGACCTCACACTTGCCAGGCAGGTGCTTATGCCACTGAGCTAAATCCTCAGCCCAAATACCAAGTTTTTAAAAAGCCCCCATGATGATTATTTCCCAACTAAATGGCTTCTGAAGATTGGCTTCCTAACAGTGGTAAATGAGAGTGTTTAGGGAAATTTGGTCTATAGTCCATTTTGTGCTCAGATTAAGGATTTCTCAATGTGGCAGGAAACTAACTTTTGTGAATTTAATCTAACAATATAGGTCACAGTAGGATTCAAATTCAAAACTTAATTTATTAATATTGACCTTTATTCTCCACAGTATTGAATGTGAATCAGATACTTGTCACTTGATTTTCATGTGCTAATGTTAGTAATAATATCATTAGTTATTTTCCTACATCAAATGACCTAAATGATCAGACATTGGAATTGATATCTTTTACTACAGTGTTCCTGAAAATAATTGCTGCATTTTATTATAAACAGCAGACTTTGCTTTAGAGATATCTTCATTATCTATGACTAAGATTTTGGTTAAAAGCTAAAGATTCTTGACTCTTCCATGAAGAGCACAAAGCTGGAACAAAGTGGATGGCCACTTGTTCCTGCTACTTTTCTGCAGCCGAGCCCCTGAAGCTTCAGACAGCACTCTGAATGCTTACACCACATACCCTGTGTGCCCGTGATGGCTCTGAGCTTAACAGCAGTGGCCTTTTCTTCCTCTGGCAACATACATGAGGAAACTAAAGGACAAGAAAATCTCAACAGCTCCATTTGCTGAGGACTAGTCTTCCCTGAAAAGGTTGAAAGCCAGCATACTGAATGAATCCTGCTTTATTATGTTTAAATGATTTGATTACTTACTTAAGCATACATGATAGATGTACTGTTTATGTCCTTATCTTTAGGGGTTTTTTTTACTTAAAACTCTTGGCATTTTTAGAGTGATTATTGCTTTGCCTATCTTTTGGTTCCTTCTCCCCATTTGCTATAACTCCACTATTTAGTTCTTCCCATTTACTCTCTAATGAGCTGACTATTTGATAATATGCTACTCTCATCAGTTGGCTGTTTGATAATATACCATGATTAAAAAGCTGGTTAAAAACCTCAGTGTTGAGAGGTTCTTATTCCTCAAGTGTTTCACTTAAATATCTTCAAAATTCTTAGAAACACAGTTATGTTTCTGGCATACCAAAACTAAGGGTATCCCTGGCTATGTGCATTAATAGTCCAACTCTAGCCCATCTTTCTTTCACCTCCAAATTGAAAGGTATGCAACTGAAGTCCATTTCAATAAAACAGCCACCAGAAACTTTAAAAGTAGAGCTTGTGTTTCTTTGACAAATGCATTGTTATGATACTTCAGTTTTTATGTAATAAATTTAAATAAATATAATATGCATTTCCAGATTCTTTTATTCAGTTTAACACTATTATCAGGCTTTGGTATCTGCTACATTTCTCTTTTATGTTCAAAAACACAAGATATATATCTTTTTCTTCAGCCCTTTTTAGGGCAACTGACTTTATTACCCCTGACTTCATTGCCTTAATGATTTAAAAACCACCTCCTGACCTGAGGAGTTTCTTTGTCTTCAAGAAGATACTTTTTATGTGTTATTTATTTATTAAGGTGCTCTTTCAAAGGAAAAATCTAGATTCTTGCTAAATTCAGTGGCAACAGGCCTGGGATTACAAATTACTGCTGAGTACAAAGGGTCACAGATACATTCAGAATCTACTTCTGCACTAGCATTCCTGAGAAAGTGCAGTCTAGAGCTTGACAGCTGTCACTTTGTAGCTGTAAGAGGAGCACACTGGAGTTCTCCTTGGCCACACCCATTCCCATTCAAGGTGAACAGTGGTTTTCTTACCTTCCTCGCACCTTTATGTCTGAGATTGCATAAAAGTAGCGTGCCAAGTGAAGCTCATCTACAAATATTTCCCCAACAGCTGGTCTCAACAGCCTTATCCTCAGGTCTGTGACTGTAAAGAAATCTCTGAGTTTCTTGGTTGTATCCAGCTGGCCGTAGAGAGAAGCCATATTCCGTAGCCGAGGTCCAGCAAAAAATGCAAACCTGTCTTTGATTTCAAAGTGGATTATTTTGCTATTTGTTGAATACCCCGTGGAGTACTCTTCTGTACAAATGATTTCTAAGACCGTGTGCTGTGATAAATCCTTCACAGATTTCGGATCCATGTGAAAAGCATCTAAGCAATCTGTGGCATAATACTGATAGGGCTGCCATGTTCGTCCATAATCAAGAGATTTCTCCAGGATCATTTGGTCTGGACGCCCCGATTCAAAAGTAATAACTATGTTGTCTGTGAGCTCAATGGTTTTGCTCCAAGATAGAGTGATGTTAACCTGGAGAGGCTTGGGGTATTCCTTCCAAGTAGCAGACTGCCAAAACGTGGAGGGATGTCTTCCTTCAAAATCAAACATCAGCTCAGGGGGGTGTGCCAGCTCAGGGGTACTTGCGTCACACTCATTATTGCACATGTAGGGGTTGCCCTATGGAAGAAGAAAAAAAGAGCGTGCATCAAAACACTGATTTGACACAAGTCTTGCCATGTCGCTGTTGCTAAGAAGCTAAGAAAGAGAAAAAAAAGTTTTCAGTAATCACTTTTATTTGCCCTAGCTGGATTCTACTATTTAATAGCTTTAAAAAAGCAAAATGGTAATTTTCTTATCTTGTTTTCTTCCATGGGTTTTAAGAAATGACAGCTTATTTATCCCATATGTGTTAGACCCATAATGTGGTCACAGAAGCACAAAGACACAGAGCAACTTTCTAACAGCTCAGTAGCTCTGCTTCCTCTTAGAAAGAGGCTGTACAGAAGCAAGGGAATTTCTTCCCTGCCTCAAGGACATTCCTTAAGAGCATGATTCCATTTTTTCAAGCAAGGCTTCAGAATTGGCCATGAACAGTGGACACCTGTGTCCTGTTTGGGAAATGATATCCCCATCTAATGTTCAGCTGCTCTTGGCTTTGCCTTCCATCCATCATACTTAACTGCTTCCCTGCTTCATAAAGTCTGGTTTTAAAACATTTACTTTATTCACCACAAATCATTAAAATGTGGTACACTCCAGGCTCTGGGGCTTGGTCCAAACATCTGCCATTCTATTAACTAGAGATAAGAGAATTTCTCAGGAAAGTCTTGGGGTTGGGGTTGTGTTCCAAGTTGTCAGGACAAGAAAACTCACTATAGTTATCCCTCAATATCCACAAGGGTTTGGTTTCAGGATCTATATGGATACCAAAATCTGTATAGGCTCATCTCATATAAAACAGTGAAGTATTTGCATTAAAGTTTGAAGTGTAAATCATCTTTAGATTACAATACAATGTAAATACTATTCAGTGTTGTTATATGGTATTGTCTAAAGGGTATTGACCCAACTGTCAAAGTTCTGACTAAACAGCAGACAGAGGAGAAAAGAAGCGAGCAATGCTCAAACAAACAGTGCTAGGGAAGGATGAAGAACTGTGAAACAGCAGAATGCTACAGCAGGGCATATCCTTACAGCTCTTCATTCACATAATCCAACATAATGCTCAGCACAAGACAGATTCAAGTTTTGCATTTAGGCACTTTCTGAATTATTTTTCTCAATATTTTCAATCCACAGTTGATGGAATTCTGTGGAAACAGAACCTCTAGATGTGGAGGGCCAACTTCACTCAATTAGGAGGGTGCTATACACCAAACTTTAGCCACATGCGTGTTTATCACTCTGTGCCAGTCCATAGGCTGCTCTCCACAGATGGTAATTACTCTTATTATCATCACCACCACCACCATCATCATCATCTTCTTCATCATCATCATGTTTCCTCTGACAAAGGCTACTTTCTTTACAGCCCAAACAAAAAGCAAATTCCTTTGTCTTCTCACATGATATTATGCTGCTTCCCTGTACTAAATGCCTACTCTCAGATTTCATCAGAAGATTCTCTGGGTAATGACTGGCTTCCAGATTTATGTTCATTTTGTTTTTTTTAAAAAACAGTATCATTCGGGGTCTACTATTCAGGTCTCACCTTATATGTAAAGAACCCCAATGAATGTTTGTTCCTGATTCTTCACCTGTGATAAAGTTTAATCTATAAATTAGGCACAGTAAGAGACAATAACAGTAGGTAATAATATAATGGAACACTAACAACAGTATACTGCAATAAAACTTATGTGAACATGGTCACTCTCTGAAAATGTGATTGTACTCATTCTTCTTGTGATGATGTTAGATGAGACAACGTCTGCAATGATGATATGATGTGAATGAAGGAAAAGAGCACTGCAACGGGGTGATAGCTGCTTGCTGAGGACAGCTGAGCTGATGCTAAGTGACTAATGAGTGCATATACACAGGGGATACACCAGACAGAGGTGCGATTTATACCCAAGATTGGATGGAGCAAGATAGTAGTGGTGATGCATAATTCAAAATGTATGAAAATCATTTATTTCTAAAATATTCCAGTTAAAAGTTTTGGGCCCCAGTAAACATGAGTAATTGAAACACAGAATGTGAAACTATGAATGGTTAAAGTGGGAAATACTATATTTCTTTCTTATCTTGTCCTACGAATTATGAGCATGGATGGATGAAAGAATCGACAATCTGATATTTCTTTAACCTTTCTTTTGGAATTACAGTTGGATTTTTTTTCTTTTTTTTCATGAATTGTGAGATTTTCATACCTGTTGGATGCATAAAATGGTCTCAAATAATGAATTTACACTTTAGATATTGATGTTCAGTTACCTGCTGACTTGCATGAAATATTAGATGAACGTTGGAGAATTGCTGTGGCTTCCCCAGAAGTAGAGGTCTTCTACCTAGTCAGCTAATACTCTCACTCTCTCTTGCCCATTAATGCAATTGTAACCTAAAGCTGGCAACAGGTTTGGGAGACTAAAGTATGATTGAGATGAGGCAGGAGAAAGATGAGAAGGTACATTATTTGAGGAACAGAACTGTTTTAAAAATACACTCAAGAAATCAGTGATAATGGAAGTGTTTCTGTACTTCTTTCTCAAATTTCAATTCCCTATTCCTGAGCCCAGCGTCTGTGGCACTATTTATAGATATCCCCTTCAAAATGAGCACGGGGTGGGCTGGGGGTGGGGAGTACGTTTCTGTTCCAGGTGGAATAAATCACTAAATTTATTATTATTTAAACTCTCTTAAACATGCCAGAGAGCCAAATGTAAAGCTCTGCAAACTGGCAAAGGCTTTTTATGGAGGGCTATAAATATTGTAGAATCTGTCAGGATTTATAAATTCTAAATATATGTAAATGTGCATTTTACTGGAAGGGGTCAGATTTACACAAATTGCGCCTCTATTTGGAATTTGCTGAAAAAATATGATTACTTCAAAATTTGTCAGTATGTAGCCATCTGTACAATCATTAACTTGGACATTACCCTTTTCCTCCTAATGAAAGAGTCTTCATCTGAGGTCATGAGCATGGAGAAAAGGGAACCAGCATTGTGGGATGCCAGGGCTATATATTTGTATTAAGCTGTGTTGAAAAACAAGCTTTGTTTGCCTCCAGTCTATGTGCACAGAGCTTTTTGGAGCAGGGCAAGGGCAAGGGACCATATGAGGAGGAGACACATCCAGCTGATTATAGACATGAGTCAACACTAGCAGCTCTCTCTTAGAAAATATCTCTGAAAATATCTAAAAAGCATTAACTCTTACATTCAATGAAAGTAGTTTGGTAATGTCCACCTACTATTGGTCCACATGTGTGGGGCACTTTACAGATATCTGAAAATCTCTTATTCCTACTTCACACAGGAGGAATCTGAGGCATAAAGAGATATTAAGGAATGTGCCTGAGATCACATAGTAAAGTGTTCAGCAAAGGGGTAGGCCACCTTCCCCTGTCCTGATCTGTTCAATACATGAGTCAGTGGAATTGCTTATGCTGGTTCTGTCTTGAAATAAGAAAGAAAATATCTAAGGTCAAATGGGTTTGGGAAAAACAGCCTAAGACCCCTTCTCAGACCTAATGAGCATTATCATGTGTTGGAAATGGCTTGCTTAGTTTTTTTTTTTCTTTTTCTTTTTTTGTAAACACTAATTTCACAAACTTTTTTGACTATGGAGTCCCTTCTGAATTTACTGACCCATACTTATATCCTAATATAAATAGTACATATTTTAAAAACTGTAAATGTGTGGAAGCCAGGTACCATCTCATATCCCAGTTTTAATGAAGACATGGACACAGAAAATACTCTATCTCTGTGTCTGTCCTCCACGTTGAGGTACCTGTGACCTTCGACTCGGTGGGATAACCAGCTCTTGCTTACAGTGGACATTGACATCTAGGCTTCACACAAATCTGATGCTGCAGGCAACTGAATGATGAGAGAAAAATCTCCTGCATGCAGTAAATATTGACTGCGTACTATATTACTGAATTCAAGGCACTCATCTTGGCACCTGAGGTACAGTAATAAACAAAATATAGGTCCTTGCTTTGTTTGACGTTTCCACCCTAGTTGGACAAGACACAAATGAACATAGTGCTTTATAATGTTACATAGAAATAATGACTATGGAAAAAGTACATCCAATGAAAGGGAGATGCACTGGGCAAGGAATGGTGTTTGTAATTTTATATTGGGAGGTCAGAGAAGGTCTCCCTGATAACATGACATTTGAGCAGATAAAGAACAATTCCCAGGTTACACTGGAGATGATCAAAGGAGGTTGATTAGAATGACAATTTCGCCCTTCATTTGTCTCTACTCTTAGTGATACTTTCAGCAGCATGAAAATTTGTTGTAATTGAGGGGTAAGCAAATCATTTGAAATGAGAAATTATACCAAATAATTGTACATAACAGAGAACAAAAAAAATGAAAGAAAATCAATTGGACAATTTTCCATTTTTCATAGCACTTATATTCTTTTAGATCATGATTTGATGACTATTAACACAATTTTCCAAGAGACAACAATGCTGTGAGAAAATTAATGGAGGATAGTAAAAAAAGGGTGGGGTATCACTGTGGTCTCTGCATGTTAGGTAAGAGAGAAAGAAGAAAAGAAGAAAGCTGAAGTTGAAAATCTTACCATTCATGACAGAGAAGGCTAAAGGAGAGATTAAATGCAAAAATGTTGAGTGTAAATATTTCTTATGGGTGTGATTCATAATACTGTTGTTATAGAGAATTATCAATATGAAAACAATTTTTGTAAAAGAGATTAACTTAATTACATTTTCAACTACTTCAGCCCCACCCAAATCTTTTTCAATAACATCAACAATGAAATTTATATAAGAAAAAAGCAAATTTTTCCTATTCATGAAAGCAAAGAAAACTTCGCGCAGCTAAATCTAACAGACTTAAGCATTAGTAAGTGTAAGTAATTATTTTGTGGCCAGCAGGCAGCCTTAAGTAGATCTTAATTTAATTCCTACAAGCAACAGATCCTTAGCTTATTGTCTATGGACAAAGACGAAAACATTTATGACAATGCAGATAATATTTACACCACAAAGAGGTGCCTAAATAATTAAGTAGATATCAGTGCTGATAGTAATTAGAAGATTGTGGTGTTTAATTTCATTTAAAAATATTAATACTTTACCTCTGGGAGAATTGAAATTAGTTATTAATTAGCAATTTGTAACCAAAGCAGGATGTTGTTATTGTTTGTTAATGTGCTTTCAGAATCAGAGCTCTAATTAAATTTGAGACATATTTTCACTGTTTTTGTTGATGGATGGTGTCTTCCTTATGGCAAGTGACACTTCTAAAAGAACATCCTTTCATATAATATCTAGGGACCTCCTTAAACTTTAAAAAAATCCTGTACAATCAATATGAATGTAAAATTTGAGGTTATTGTCACTTTGGCCTTGCCTTTTCAAGTTTTAACTACTCACAAACAGTTGGAAATGGCATTGGAATGAAATGATTCTCAGGGAGGTTTCCTCCTGGCTGTCAGGGACAGGCCATGCCGGCGTGTATAGCAAGTGGCAGTGAGAATAATCCTGGGCTAACACTCAAACTGATGGTGAAAACCTGAGACAGAGAAGTTCCACCCATTTGTATCTGGCAAACCTTTTCTAGTTTTATTGATAAGTGTCAGTCAAAAAATGACACAAAGGCAAGAAACAGTATTCTGGGCCAGCACTCCTAACCTGCTCCTGCTGAATTCTCAAATAGACACCGTCAGGGCTTTGCTACAACAAGGCCTTTAAATGGATACAGAAACTAGTAGCCAACCTACTGCTGCTGCTCTGAGAGGAATACGATGAAGTCCGCAATGTGCTTTAACTGCCAGGCTGGAGCATTAATTTAGGCAGATGGCTGCCTTTATTCTTTCACTGCATCCCCCAGAAAGCTGACCAAGCAAGGCAGTTTCCAGGAGGTGGTGACAGATCCTTTTACATGGGAGATGGCAGTTTCAGCGGAAGGGTTTTCCATTTTCAGTCTCTTCTTGGAGCTTCCTGGCCAATCCTCTTTGGCCTTTTGTCTGTGTGAGCCCACGTTTTTCTTGACTATAATGTCATAAGAAATTTTTTTTCTTTATTGCTTTTCTAAAGACACTAATGTTACTTTTGAGCATGGGAATTGATGTTCACAGGTCATGCTGAATCACCTCCTTTATGTCTCATGCTTTTCCAGGGCACTTGGGAGAAGCAGAGGGAAGTCAGAACCAGAGGAGATGTAATCTAAGATAGTGGACTTCTTTTACAGAAATCTGAAAGGTAAACATCAGTAGACACACTGTAGGTCGACATACTGATGAGCCCTGCTGACCTCAGCCATAGGTAGAGACTTTGCCTCCTCAGAAAGGAACACCCACAGGGCAGCCTATTTCTGATTGTTCACTGACCTTTAGGACATTAAGTACCATGATCTCAAAAGTGGCAGTGCAATCTAGTATGTATCCAGCGGTGCTGATTGCTGTAGTGGGTACCAGTGTGGAATATGCACTGTGAGACTGTCTCAGTATTAGATATTCTAAAGCTGTTGCCATGTGTTTGTCAGAGAATTAGTCTCAAACTTTAGCTTTGAAAATATGGCTATCCTAAAAGTAGTAGAAGATAAAAAATTTTTGTTTTCATAATTCTGGAGTTGAAAAGTGACTGCTCACTTTTATAATGAAACCCTTTGTTCATCATGAAGTTTCTTCCCCAGAACAGGCACAGGCTTAAGGCATGATTGAAGTTGTAGCTTGTTTCCATCTGTACCATGACAATACTAACACCTTGTGGACTTTTTTACTCAAAAAATAAATACAGAAAAGCTTAACCTTTCTTCAATGAGAATACTGGAAGCCATATCACAGATTATAGGTCATATCACAGATAATAGAAACCTGTGTAAATCCCCACAGAGGATTATGGTTAGGATTTCCAAGCTAAAGAAGGCTAAGAGGTCAAAAAGACCACATTTCTAAAAAGGAGCCAAATTTGTTCTCAAGCCACAAGCCACAAGAACAGATTCCTATATAGCAATTTAAATTAATACTTTGCATGTATAGAGAAGAAATAAACAGCAGAACCAAGTCAAATCAAAAAGGAATGCTACATAAAATCATCATATGAAGGTACAATTATTGTACATGATATGGAAATCTCTTTTTAAAAGTTATTTTCTTAGTCATAAATGCTTTATGTTTTGTTTTGTGGATGGACATCAAATAGACCAGAACTCACATATGAAAATTAGTAGCACAAACAGAAGTAAGCAGTCAGCAGTGAAGTTAAAGCAACTTGGGAGGACGAAGGGTAGACAAAGCATCATGGAAGTGAGAACTTTCTGAGTCCTGGAGACATGAGAAGTAGTTCCAGTATGTTGAATCTTGAAAGCACTAACTTGCTGCTTGAAAACTTGTTCCTTCTCTCACTTGTGTCCAAGACTGGTTTGAAATTCATTTACTAAAAGGCTACCAATTTTGAAAGAATATGGGAAAACCAAAAGCATCCTTTGCTGAAGTGATAACTTGATTCTGAGAAGCAGAAAAAGATTTCTAGTGAAATGTTTCCAAAACAAGTTTGTTTCTGATAGTTCTGTCCCCACCAGGAACATTCTCATCCTCCTTATTTCTGTCAAACTCTTCTCTTCCAGATTCATTAATACTTTATTGGACACTAATCAAACAATATCAAGTGTTAAAAATATTTGAGACAATGCAAGATTACGAACACAACAAATGTTTGTGAATTATTGTGGAGGTTACATCACACAGGTAACAGTCACATGTTTATCTGTAAATGTCAGACACTGTTCTTATACTCTATGCAATGTGATGAAGAAAACAAATGCAGTCCTCATCTAAACTAAGCTTATATTTTAGTGGGAGAGGAAGTCTCTACAGATGAATAATTACATAATTATAGATGAAAAAAATTAATGGAAATAACTTGGATTCCATGAAAGCAAATAGAGAGAGGACTTTAATGGGTCAGGGATTTTTCTTTAGGAGGTAACATTTAAACTGAGACCTGAAAAGTGAGAAAGAATAAATTTTAGGACCAAAGGCTACAAGGGAGATAATTATAGCCAAATGGGATAACAAATACCAGACCCTGTGTTTGTGCAGAACTTGGGGTTTGGTAGGAACCATCTCGAAATGATAGTTGCTGGAGCATCATAAGCTTCAGAAAAAGCAGATAGGGCAATGCTGGGGAGGTAAACAGATGGGAGATCATGGTTATACCTGAAGGTTGTGTGTAGCCCTCTAAGTGTGATGGGAAAAGCTGGACAGATTTCTTTTGGGAGGGCGGTGTACTATGACCTCATTTTCACTTTCCATTTTCTTTCTATTGTCTGTGTTGAATAGACCATATGAAATGGGAACAGAAGTATTGCTATCAGCAGGAGGTTTCATAGAAACACTGAGCCGGATATGAGGGTGGAAGGAATTGTAGTTATTAGACTAGATAGATAAAGAAGTATTTGGAAGGAAGAATTGATGAAACTTTATATATTTTCTGAATATTTATGACAGGATTAGACATAATATAGATGTAAAGAAAAGGAAGAGGTAAACAATAGTTCTTTGGGGTTCTGGCTTGGTCATGTAAGTATTTGGTTGTACTTTTAATGGAGATGTGGCAGACTAGATTTAGAGTTATGGGGAGAGCAAGAATTCAAGTTAAAAACATTCATTAATCATAGAATTAAGCTTGTGTAGCTCTTGGATCCATCCATCATGGCCCTAAATGCTTTACCTATTCTAATACAGTTAGTCTTAATGACAACACCTTGAAGTAGATGCTGGTATTTACCTTGTTTTACAGATAATGCAATGGCCTGCTTAGATAATAAATACAGTCACTTGCTCAGAATCACATAGCTAATAAGTCTCAGTAAAGTTTGCAAATCTAGGCAATCAGTCAACAGAGTCAATATTTTCAATGGCTAGGCTATTTTGTTTCTCTATTTGTAGAGATTTTTCAGGTCAGTATGTGTCTTGGTCTCAGAGCAGGTTTTAGATTGCAGATTATCTATTTATGAGATTGAAGATTATCTATTTAGAGATATTTGAAATTGAGGACAGATTAGAGAATGTAGGAATAAAAGACAAAGACCCAGAGGACTGAGTTCCACATTAATTCAAACATGGAGACGATATTTATATCTATCTGGTAAATTAGCTGTCGAGCAAATGTTTACATATATCTCACTGTTTTTCTTAAGTCAGTTTGAGGAAGAGGATTCTAGATTATATGAGGGGTGAAAATAAGAAAAAAATATACTTCATTAAAAATTTTTTTTCTTTGGTTTTGGCAGAAGATATACTCTCTTGTTGACTACTAATTTGTGGTAAGCAAAAGCATACAGCTTGTAAGGGGGAAACTAAGAGCTTTCAAAAATAAAAGATAAACTGAATCCAAAAGTTATATCATTTTTTGGATTAGTGCATTTAAAGCTGTGAGAAAAGGAGCAAGTTCTCAAAAGAATCACGAGAATTCATTTTATCAGTGAAATTCAGTTATAAGGGAAATAAATGGAAGGGTGATTCCATAAAAAGTCTATGGGAAGGATTCGTTTAAGGACGAAACCTTCATATCCTCTAGTTTTTCTAACCTTGTTTCTGTTTTAAAAACCTTCCCACCATCTTCTTTTCTATACTTCATTTTCACATTCTTTCTATTTTAGAACTTTAAAAGTAAGAGCAACTCATGGCCTTAAAATCCTTTGGCATTTTAATTTCTAATTCTACATGAAATTCCTTACTAAGTTAATTCACATTTACAGATTTAACTGTTACTCATGGTTTGATTCTAAAATTTGGTCCTTAGTTCTGATTTCCCATGTGAACTTCAGACTCATCTCTTCAAATACATTACTACAAGCATCTTAAATTCTATATGTTGAATTCTATATATTGAAAAGTAAATGTTCCCTCTTTCCCTTCTCTTTCCTTCCTGAATAATTCAATCCTAAAGCTATTTTTATATCTGAGCAAGGCAGGTATCACTTCTGAAATAAGCAAAGATGTAAAACCTGAATCTAATCATGAGGAAATACATAAATAAGAATTGAAGGTTATTCTAAAAGTGAGTAAATGCCCCATAATTCTTAAATTTATGATCAAATATGAGGAAGAGTTCCAGATTTATGCGGATCAAAGAGATAAGACAACCAATGCCATCTAAGTGGGATAATTTTGTTATAAAAGACATTACTGGAACTACTGATAAAAGTGGAATAGGGTCTGATGATTACATAGTAGTAGAATATCTATATTAATTTTCTGATCTAATTGCAAATGTGTAGAAGACTGTTCTTATTTGTATGAGTTAGCAGGCTATAACATGTTGAAGACTTATGTTAAAATGTTCAGTGAAAGGGGCTGGGGATTTAGCTCAGCAGCATAAGCGCCTGCCTTGCAAGCACATGGTCATGAGTTTGATCCCTGGTACCGATAAAAAAAAAATTAGTATAAAAAAATGTTCAGTGAAAGAAATTGAATCTATTTTATTGTAGCATTTTGTAAATGTGAGATATTTTAAAAACAAATTAGCAATTACTATGTGTCAGCCAAAATAAAAAATAATAAAAGTATCAATATTAAAGACATGAAAATTTTTTCAATCAAGAAATAATATGATACATGTTTCAGGCATAATAAATAGCAGGTCAGCCCAATCCCTATCCATCAGGAAATCTGTTCTAATAGATTGGATTGGACCCAGAAACTTGAACTTCATAGGCATTCTAGAGAATTCTGATGTAGGTAATCTCTGGATCAACTTTGTCATATTATTCATTAAGAAACAAGGTTCTGGGTTAGACCTGCTTTGGTGTGAGTTCTAGCTTTACCATATTATTGTTTAATTTTTGATGATCTACTTCACTTTTTGAGCCTTAATTTTTAAATATAATATAAAATTCATGGTATTAATTTGAGATAAAATTACATTATTGTATGTTAAGTGCTCAGCATCTTCTTGGCATGTAGTAAGTATTCAATAATTAGTAGTCAGCATTAGACAGTCTTCACCCATCTTTCTTTACCGTGGGATTTCCATTCCTCAAGTAGGAAAATTGCAAGTCATCTAATATTCCTTAATGGTTCTAAATCTGTTATGAGACAAGTTCTATAGATGCAGTTCATTGTTAGAGTTTCATTCATATAACACTGTAAAGCTATTTTTTCAATGTTTTTCTTCTCAGTTAATTTTATAGTCTAAAAATTGTCTCTCTCCGTATGCTCTTGCCATGTTATCATCTAGTCTCTGCATAGGAACCAACGTGGCCTGAAATCCAACTCTGTCTGCATCGTGGTTTCTTTTAATGTCATTTAATGAATTTCTCATTATGTTCAAGGTTATAATTAAAATTCTTTAGCATATACGCAATATTTGTGGAAAAGGACTGGGGATTTAGCACCATGGCATAAGTGCCTGCCTTGCAAGCACATGGTCGTGAGTTAGATCCCTGGTACCAATAAAAAAAAAATTGTAGAAATAAGGCATCTGAAAGCTTGTAAAGATAATGTTACTGTTTAGTAGTATTTATGCCTCATGTGTACATTGCACTAACCCACCAACATATACTCTATAATGGATAATGCATACAACATGCAACTCACTGTATTATATTTCATTTTTTTATGAGTTGTGCTATTCTCATTTGTGATTTGGGAGCCAGAAGTCACCTGGTGCCAGATCTAGTGAGCTAAGTGCCAGATCCAGTGCATAATATTTGACATGCCATACATTTTTTAGGACCCTGCCTTTCCTTTGTATGGAACTCAGCAACAGCAGTCACAATATTTTTGATTACACCTTTCAAAGACACTCACAAAAGAGGACTTCCAGAAATGCTTCAGAAAGTGGCAAGAACAAAAGGACAATTTTGTTTGAAGATTTTGACAGGGATTAACAGCAGTGTGCCTCTTGCTACGATAAAATTAAAAAAATTAAATATTCACTGTACATTTCAATCATTCCTTGTATACCTCCCTGCTAGAGTTCTATAAGAAGAAATGATCTATAAGTATGTGACAATAATTTACTTGTAAAGAAAACAAAGAAAGCAGAACATCAGGAAGGCAGAAAGAAGATATGTTAGTTAAATTTGGAAGTTTTAAGATAAAATGAGAGGAAATTGCCTATAGATTTGTGTATGGAAATTAAAGAGATAACCATGCTCAAAGAACTAATATGTCCTTAAATTTCAAGGACATATTAGTTCTTTGATGTAATGCACATTTTTTTACTTAATTCTTAAACTCTAAACAATTCTAAATTCAGAGTGTCTATATGTAACATTTATACAGTTTCTGGGATACCTGGTGAAGCTGAAGAACAAAGATAAATGGAAAGAGCTGCAATGATGTCCCCATCCTCTCCAGGTGTTCATTTCATTCTCATTTTCCTCCTTCAGTCAAAGCAGTCTTTCTCCTAGTGTTACAGCTGAACATCTCTTTTCTTAACCCCAACTTGTAATACTTACCTGACTCCACAGCCTCCTTGTTGGTTTATACAAGGGACTGAAAAGTCATGCAAGATCACACAATGCTTTTTTCCTGAGAAAATATGGATAACTAAATAAAACGATGAAAGAAGCAATGAATGAGATAAACATAATTGTATAACACACAAGCGTGGAGGTGTCTCATTTGGGCATATCACTGGGGAAAAAGGTACGATGTGTTGGTTGAAAAGGGTGTAGAACATGAAACCAAGTTTTTTTGTTTTTGTTTGTTTTTTTAGTTAAATAGTTATTTTGTTTCAAGAGGGAAGTATCTTTGTTTATTGCATCACAACTTCTTAGCTAATTACAGAGATCCTGAAAATTCTACCTGGGCCAGGAGGTTGACTCAGGACAAGCTAATGAAGCTTACCTTCAGGACTAATGAATTATACAATCTGCTTGTTCAGGCTTGCCCATGATATTGTACTTGTAGTTTTGTATTTCTCTCATTAAAATAGGACCTCCAGACTTGTACATACTCCAAGCTCATAAAATCTAGTATTGCCACTGTGCAGATTCATTGAATTAAAATTATTTTCTTTTTTGTTACTATTTCTTCTCAAATGATTTCACTCCTTCTACCCTGTAATCTATTCTCAACATTTCTAACTTTGAAGTAACTTTCTCTAAATCTAATTTTTAAAATTTTACATGCCCAAGTTTATGATTAACATATAATGTATCAATATTTCATTAAAAATGAGTGCATTTTACTTAGAAAAATAGCCATATAAATACAAATTTCACTTATTTTTAAAACTGTTGTAACTGTTAGTCTACTAGAACAAATACCATGAACCATGTAAAAATATGAAAAAAATTGTTGTATTAATAATCATGTGCCAAGCATTATGCTTGATGTTATAGATTAGTTCAAAATAAGGTTATTTCACCTTTATCAGTTATACTGTTGTTGCATGACAAGACTGCAAAAAGTCTCTTTTTGAAAATAAGAAAACATATTTTAGAGAGTATAAAATCTATTTTCAAAGAGAAATTTTTGAAGGCACTATGAAAGATTTAGAGGAGGTGAAGTCTTAGTTTTGAAAAATATCTTAGGTTTGCCTAAGTAAAGAAGACACATTTCAAGGGATCAGTGATACCTGAGCACTTTTTGTAATTATGAATTTGGGGGAGCTGCTACATAATTGTTATTTGATTTAATCCACACAATCCTCTAAAGGGTAAACATTATCCTGAATTACTTATGAAGAAACTAAGGTTCAAAGTGTTATGGAACCTTGTCAAGATAAATGATGGAAGTAGACACTTAACCATGAAAACCACACTGTTTGTGAGGTCAGAAGTTAGACTGAATAAGTGGGAGATAAATTTAAAAACATAATGGCAAGTTGATTTTAGAAAGTGTTGAAAGTAGGATAGAAATATTCAGCTTCGGTTAACTGGAGAACACAAAGCTATTGACGATTTTTACGGCAGATGGCTCATACAGTTATCCTTCTTTATTAGTTTTGTTTTATTGAACAGAAATAAATTGTTCTAGTTCAATTTATTACTGAGTCATCTCACTAAAGTTGCAAAGAATCAAAAGCTAGATTCCATTAGAATTCTAGTCATGAGTGTGCAAATAATCCCAGACATATCTTATTCATCTTTATATCCAGCATAATTCCATGAACACTGTAGATAGTCAATAAATAATGAGCAAATAAATGAATACAAAGCAGGCTATTTTGTAATTAGTTTTTCTGTTTAACAAAATATGAAAAGGCTCCAATATTGAAGAATGCAATTATATATCTTTCAGTTCAGTTCCCTATCTGCTGGTGACTTGATTCTAAAGTATCAGACAATCAAGAATCATGATCCTTCACTTCTCTACCTTAAGGGATATTGCCCAACTCTCATTAAGTTCTTGAGTTGCAAAAGTCATGTGTATTATGTACAAATCAAGAGACATCATTATGAGGTCATAAAGTGTCCTGAATTGGCCTATACCTGGTGACTGTTTCTCCTGAAGTCTAGAACAGAGACTGAAACATCCTTAGAAACAGTGGAAGGTCATAACTATAATGGAGGATGGAAAGAAAGGGAGATGTAGAAGATGCAGGAAAGCCATCTTGGAGGTAGTTTCAATTACTTAAGTATGAGAACACAGGGCTTGAGTAAAGTGAATAATAGCAAGGTACTAGAAGATTTATCAGAAATTAGATCAATTGAAGGTAAAAAACAAAGGAAGATCAAGGACCAGTGATCACAAAACTGTAATTCCAGGAAGAAAAAGAAACAGTGCTGCCAAAGGTATCTGATGCTAGTATAACACTGTGACTCTTACTGACCCATCCTATCCATTTTCTTTCCAGCATAACTGAAAACCAGAGAATCAATTTATAATGCAGAACAAGACATTTGAAATTTCCCCATCCTCATCTGTGCCTAAATGTATAATTACTAATCCAAAAATATTCCCTACCTCTCTTATTTTCAGTTCTTAATATTTTACTACTACAGGTTTATATTACATAGTGGCGACATTCCTTGCAGGCAGTTGGAACATGGGCATAACATATCCTTATTCTGTTTTCATCCTTTTTCTTTCTATCCCCCATCTCTCGATCCTCTTCTTATTTGAAAAAATATCTATTTCCCTATTTCCTACATCTAGATTTTTTTTTTTTTTGGCGGTACCAGGGATTGAACTCATGACCTCACATTTGCCAGGCAGGTGCTTATGCCACTGAGCTAAATAACCAGCTTTGTTTTTTATTTACATTATAGGTTAGTTATATAAGAGAAACCAGACAATAACTGAGCTTGCATGTCTGATTTATTTCACTTAACATTATGGTCTCAAGGTTCATACAGGACTGGGGTTTAGCTCAATGGCACATGTGGCTGCCTGGCAAGTGCGGGGTTGTGAATTCAATCCCCAGTAAAAACAATAAGAAAACAAAAAGGTTCTTCATATTCCTACAGATGATTCAAGCTTATTCTTTATGACAGAGTAATACTCCACATGCATAAATACCACAGTTTGTTTATCCATTCATCTGTCAGTGTATACATGGTCCTTTTCCAAGATTTGACAATTAGGAATTGTGCTGTTATAAACACATGTATACATATATACACATATACATGTGCCAATGTAGTATGATGTCTTTAACTCTTTTGGTAAGGTATCTAGAAGGGGAATAGCTGGATTAAATGGAATTTATAGTTGCAGTTTTTTGAGGAATCCATACTATTCCTCAGTGGATTTAATAGGTTACATTGCACTAACGATGTAGAAAGGTTGCAGCTTTGCCAGCATTTTTATTATTTTATTTCTTGATGATAGCCATCATTTTTCTAATGGCCAGAAATGTTAAATATTTTTTTCATGAATTTATTGGCCATTTGTACTTAGAAGTGTCTATTTAAATTTCTCTTATTTTTTAATCCTTAAAGTTCTCATTAACTCAGTCAGCAACTAAGCTTGCATAAGCTCTCTTATGCACCTTGGTTTTTTCCTCTTTTTAAAACTTCTTATGGTTAGTCTGTCTATTTTGTTACAAATCCAGCTAGTCTCATTTATTTCTTCTAAATAGCCTACTTACACATTACTCTAGTTTATAAACTAAAGGCCCAAATGCCCAGAGGGCAAAGTACAACCCTCAGAAGTCAGTGCAAGAACCAATAAATATTCTGAATGAGATAAGGGGGGCCCACAGATATTTTTAGCAAGAGGCTCAAGCTGAGAATTAAAATTCAAGGAGAGAGCAAAATGTGTTCCTCTTTCTCAGAGTGTTCACAAGATAATAGGAGGCTAAAAACAATAAGTAGAAAGAAATTGAGCAGGAGTGTAAAAGGGGCTGTTAAAAGGCAGATAGAAACCAGTAAAACAGGATTAATGTAGAAATAACTTTAAAAAAATCAGTCATTTTTTTTTACAACTAGTGATGCCTGGCAGTATTACCTAGAAAAATATGAAGGCATTAATTTTGAGCCTGTACAGTTGGAAAAAAATAAGAATCTTAATAAGGATTACCAGACTCCTTTAATAAAAAATTGGCACAGACTGCTCATTGAAGGTTTATATTCCAGGCCTATGTGATTTCCTTGTCCCTCAGTTTTCTCAACTATGTATTAGGGTTAATCACAGAACACATTTCATAGTGGCTTTGTGAGGACTAAACGTACTAAAATGAAAAAAAGAGCTTAGCATGGTGTCTAGAATATAGTCAAAACTCAATTAATGTCAACAATTACTACCATCTCCATCACACTATCATTGCTATTATATCTAGGAAGCTTTTAAGTTGTCATGTCATAACGACTGCTTTTTAAGGTCCAATGTGTTTTTCAGAGTGGGATAATGAAATAGGAATATGAGACAATTTCTCTATAGAATACATATACACATTAGGAAATGTTTTGGAAACATGATACAAAAACAGGTTTGTACTCTTTATGATATTATTGTATAAGGTCTCAAATTGCTCTTTATGGACAAGCATGAAAACATTCCCAGATGGCTGAAACTGCAGATCATACCTAACTCTCATTATTCAACCAACTGTAGCAGCTATGACCAATCTAGTAAAAAAAAATCACTCAATGTTATCAGCAACTCAAAATTCAGGGTTATTAAAATCTAGATTGGAAGAGATCAAACTTGAGATTGAACCCTCAAATTTATCAGCAAAATCAATGGAGAAATTTGGTTCTTTTTGCTCAGGCATACAATGTAATGAGAAGATGTCTTACTTCCTCATAAAGAGTAAACTAGTTAATAAATTTAAAAAAACAAAATACAAAAAAAATAATATAATATAATTGGCAGCATAGATTCATTATTGTGACAGTCAACATTTTGTCCCTGAAACCTGAGAATAATGAATTAATGGAGAAACATTTATTTTGGCTGAGGATTTCAGAAGTTTCAGTCCATGGTCAGGTAACGCCAATGCTCTAGGACAGTAATGAGGCAAAAACATGGAGGAAAGGACAGGGTATAAGATCCTCACCTCATGGCAGCCAGGAGACACACAGAGGAGAAAAGAGTCAAAAAGGAAGGGGCCAGAAAAAAAAGGGGTAGGAACAAAATAGAGCCCTCAAGGTCATACCCTTATGATCCACTCCACTCACCTAGACATCCCCCAATGCACATTTTCATCACTTCTTAACAATGCCACCAAATTATGATAGAAATTAGAGACCTCATCATCTGATCTTCCAAAGGAGACATCTCTGGGTACATGAGAATTTGGGAGGATATGTTTGATACAAATCATGACAATTACAGATTTATTTTTTCCATATCCATTCTACTTTTGTTAACAGTTCTGATCTGCGTTTCCAACATGGCAGCCACATGTTGTTATTAAGCACTTGAAAGTAGGTAGTGTGAAATGAGTTGTCATGTAAGTATAAAGTATACACTAAGTTTCAAAAGCAGTACAAAAAGGGGAACATAAAATGCCTCTTTAATAATTATATTGATATATGTTAAAATGATAATATTGAATGTATTGGGTTAAATAAAACATATTTCTGCTGGGATTATAGTTTAGTGGTAGAGTGATTGCCTAGCATGCTCAAGGCCTTGGGTTTGATCCCTGGCATTACAAAAAAAATTCCTAAAGCAACAAATAAACCCAAACTAAAGACGTACTAGTAAAACCATCTCTACTTGTTTCTTTTTTAAGATTAATTATAAGAGAATAGTATAATTCTAATGAATAGTGCTGGTTTAATAATCAACCTCATGTCATTAGAAATACAGTTACTAAGCAAATGAAAGGCCAAAGTGGTCCTTCCCACTTCTGGTAACCTAGACTGAAGTGACATTTGCCTTTAGGATCAATAAGTACTTCAATGTTTGCATTAGATAAAAGCTCAGGAAAGGAGATAAATACACAGACAAAATAATTATAAATGTGGATAAATAAAATAATTCTCATAGTAGTAATAAAAAGATGACAATACTGAAAGCATAAAAAATAACCTAATCAAATGATGAAAACAACATATTAAGAGAAACAGAGTAAGATTTTTTTAAGAATTGGGTTTGGGAATTTAGCTCAGTGGCATAAGCACCTGCCTGGCAAGCACAAGGTTGTGAGTTCCATCCCTGGTACAAAAAAATAAAAAGAACTGGGTGAGCCTTGTATTTAAAGAAAGATCAACCACAAGGACAAAAGTATTTACAAATAATATTGACTGAATGGCCAAGAATCAAATTGCAAGGAGCAGGTATCTATGTGCTGCCAGAAAAGAGACTCTTAAAAGTTCCTTAATTTCAATATTAAAAAATTGTTTCAGACCTTAGGAATAAAGGATAGAGTTTCTTTTGCTGGAGTCATGTCTCCTGAGACTACTACATAGAGGGTTGTTCAGATGCCTTAGAAGAATCCAGGTGTCTGGTTATTAATGGAAAAAAAATGTCAAATTCAATTAGAACTAATTTTGTTGGCAGATAACAACTAATTCATTTGAGTTACTATATATAATTTAGGTTATTCAACATAGGTGAGGGTACATGGAGTGAAATAAAATATTTAGTCTAACCTCCAAAAAAAGGAAAGGCAATTCATATGCTAGACAATAAAGAAGAAACTTCTTTTAAAATGCCAGAAGGTGTAAAAAAAAAAAAGTGTGATCAATAGTACCAGATACTCAAGAGAAGATAAGGAGAAAGAAAAACCTTTGATTTGTCTTGGAAGTGACTGTCAAAGACCTTGGAAACACTTGTTAGAATAGAGTGCTGAGGCAGAAGCCATTTTACTAGATAATGGTTCAAAAACTTTTTTTTTTTAACAAAAAAAAGAGACTGGTGTTCAAAACACTCATTAGAGAAGCCTGAAAATGATGGCAGAGAAAATAGGATAGTAGTTTAAATTGGGAAGTGGATCAAGTAAATCACTTTTAAAACTGATCAATGTTTGATGACACAGGACAAAGAAATATAGAAGGAAAGGATAAACATGCATATGAAACAAGGGATCGGTGTGGAACTAAATGCCAGTATTTATATTGTTATTTGAAAATACAGGATGCATTTCTAGCTAGTAGCCAAGATGCTCTATGGCTAATATTATTGGATAAATGTCTTCTTCATTCCTCACCTTCTAATCTCATTAAGCTGCTGTGTTTAACTCTCACTAACAGCAACCAATATAAGGATTGATTTTAGGCAATTTTAAATCTTCTCCAATATTAGTTCAGGACCATATCAGCAGAAAATCTACTTGTCCTGAATGGATTGCACTGGTCTACTCAAGTGATTTCAAAATTGGGAAGTCAGAAGATATTGAATTTTAAATATTAGATTATTTTATATTGGACTTTGGATCTAATATTAGATATTAAACTGTAAAATCACATTGCCCTTATTGCTAGCTTTCTTTTTTTATCTTACTGTAGGATCAGTATTGTTTTAGCACAGTATGTGATGGCTCATGAGCCTACAGTGTAAAGGAAAATATTTGCACCACTTACTGAACAGTGGACAGCCTAAGCTTTCAAACAAATGTTGCCAAATTTTAAATGGAGTAATTTGCTAGCATCTGATGGCCAAATCATATTTGACTGCTGTAGTAAAATAAACATAAAATGCAACAAAAATAAAATACCAGCTCGATCTGAAAAAGCAGAGAGTATGCTTGTGACTCATCTGTGGCATCGCCTTTAAACACAAGCAGTCCTCCAGGAAAGGCTCTTCCACACAGTTGGGAGTGATAATGCTGGAGCAAAGGCAGTCAGCAAACACAAAAATGGAGGATAATCCTGTGAATTCACATGCATGATACCAAACTGGGTCAACGTTATGTCTCAACTGTACTAGTTTGATATTTATTAAGAATGGTCAGTAATGAGCAATACTTTAAAAATATTAAAATTAGAAGCAAAATATGCACCTTTGAGGCCTCAAATAAAACACTCATGTTTGATTTTATTGAAGTGCAAAATAGACCTGTGTTTCCTCAGAAAAAGGTCTAATGCATTTGTTTAAAACAACAGTAATTACTGCAATACTGACAAAAGTTAGTATTTACTGTAGGCATTTCACGAATCAGGAACATTCTTATTACTCGATTCCAATGAATTAAATCATTTGTTTCTCAAAATATATAAACTCAACTAAGACTATCTTGCTAATATTCTAACTTTACATAAGAGGGCAGCAGTATTCAAATGACTGTCAAAGTCTTGTTGCTAGTAAACCATAGAATGTGGACAAAATCAGATCTAAATTTTAATGACTCAAAGTATTTAAACACTAGAGTAAACCCCAAACAGAATCTAACTGATATTTTATGAGTATATTCTCTGAATAGCAAAAATTTACAGTAATTTTTTAAATGATCGAGTATCAGGCAGGGGAGTAGTAATAACCATATTTTCATCAGAGAAGCATGGAGACTAGATCCTAGGGACTAGAGGTTGTCTAAATAAGTGTTCTGACACTTTTTCAAGATCAAAATAGAAGCTGTTTTGTAGTGAGTCCCAAATTATTGGGTAGATCTATTTTAAATCTCTTTTTACCTTGGTGTAAGATTTATCCTATGGACTGTATTGAAACCAGGCTAGAAAATTTTAGCCAATTCAGATACCAGAGTCACATGAACAAGAAAGGAACAAAGGCCTAAACAGATCTGGGATGAAAAGATTGGAGGTTCTGGGTGAAAATGGGGAGAAGATAGGTCCTAAGGAAAAAAAGAAAGTAGCAATGAAATGCAGGGCTGTTACTATCATAGAGGGTAGGAACTGTTGGCCAGGGTATTCCCTGAGAGTATACGAATATCACATGCAAAGAGCTGCCAAACAGCAAGAAAAAATGATCTTCAGAAAACTTGAATACAACAGTTTTTCTCAAGGGAAACTGGAGGAAACATTAGCCAGATATAATACTTTATTAGTGTTCACAGAAGGATTTGTATTAAAAATGAGAAATAACATGTCAAGGAAACTTATCTAATTAAAATTTAATACTTTTTTCCAAAGTTACTTAAACTTTAGACTCTTTCTCACATAACAGTTTCTATAATGGTTATAAATTTGTCATTACATATAATAGTTTTTGTGACTTATGTGATGGACACAACTCAAAGAACACAACACAAGAAGAGCACAAAGTGATCCACTGGGAAACTGAAGAAAATAATGAACATCTATTTCTATTTTTGTTATATCATTCTTTAAAACACTTATATTGATACACTTTATAATATATGAAATGTATTAGTGCAGCAGAACATTTATTCTATATTTATATAAATAAACATACATATTTTGAGTGTGCATGTTTTCTACCTTTACTGATAAAAGGTTTGGAGACATCTAGGAAGGGAAGCTGGGGCATGAATGTTTCCTACCAGAATGCAACGCTAATTAGAATAAACATGGAGACTATTTCCTATTTTTTTGGTGCTTGTCTAAAATTATTTTAGTCTTCTTAGTGTATCACTCTCACTCTTAGTCAGTGCAAGCTGTTAGTGATAAGTACCAGGAGTCACTGGAACAGTGGAATATAAAGATTTTAAAGAAAATATACATGCTTGCCACTTTAGAGTAGAAAAGAAATCTAAATGTTACATGCTGTTTTATTGCTGTTAAATTTTGGAAGAATTGAACATATTAATAATTTGCTTATATATGAATCTGTGTAGAAATCAACAATCCTTTTTCTAATGTCAGTATCTACTTGGAATCTACTATGGAATTTTTTATAAGTCAAAAATAGTTAAAAATTACTGATCTTAAAAAGCCCTCTGCTCTTAGGTATTAAAAAATAGTAAAAGAAAGGAAGAGAAAATCCATTCAGTCACTGTAGTTATTTGGATTTATAAAATCCTTTCCCCCAAAGCTCTTAAAGTTCTCTAAATAAGTTTGCTGACATATTTTAAAAAATACAATCTAGATCTGCAAGAATATTTATTAACCTTGAAATATCCTATTATACTTAAACTCCTAAGTCTTAAAAATTTAACAAAGAATTCTACTTCAGGTTCTTAACAAAATGTGAAATGTAAAATGAATTAATTTTTGAGACACAAATATTACTCCCAATTTAAAAAGAAGGGATGATACATTTGTTTGTCCTGGAATTTCTTGGAAAGTACCAGCACATATAATTCTAAATATCCCAAAACAGATCTAACTGTTCTTCTCCTAACTTAAAATTTCTCATGTTTGCCTGCAGCTGTTACAGCTTATTGTTCTTGAAAAAATAGCTTCCCTAGTTGTAACAGACATTTAAAACAAAGGCCACAGACAAAGCCTGCATGGGACTGGCAGGCAGAGTCAACCTACGTGTTGGAAAAATGGAGCATTGGAGTCAGTGTGAACTTTCTCAGGCTGGTATTAGGAGAGCAAGCCCTGCTCAGCTCCAGCTGACTGATAACTGCAGTATAGGAGTGGCTATCCAGTACTCCAAATTCTCTCAGTTTCCAGAAGAAACTACAATAATGCAGACTTTTGGTGATCTTTTGATATCAAAACACTGACACCATTTTTAAAGAAAATACTGTACATGACAAGCCAACAGTATCCAAAGACAAAATGCAAACTGCAAGTTGCTAGTGTGCAACTTCTGTAATAGCAACAAGCTTCCTTTGACTGATTAATAATTATTTTTAATTAGCTTTGGAAAATCAAAGATTGGTCTTTTGAGGCAGGTCAGACTTTAGTTTGCATTGTTGTTTAGCCAAAGAAGTGTTCAGAAACTTGGCATAAGTCACCTGTCTTGCCAAGGACTTTATTTATTTAACTGTTTCCTGTGTTACACAGAATGTTGTGGTGACTGAATAACGCAAACAAATAGCCATTTCCCCTTTAAGATTCACTGCATGAGAAAGATTTTCTGCCAATGGTGGGAATAATGGAAGTTCTATGAGAGTTGGATGTGTATCTGTAGAAGGATTTTTTTGGGGTAGGGCAAAATACAAGATAAAAAGAACATAGAATAGGATCAGACCACATTTTGTCTGGAGTTTATTTTCAAGATACTTAGGTTCTTTGGGCCTCTGTTGTATGTCTGGGCCTCTTTACTTATCTGTGCAACCATAAACTGAGCATAATGATGCTCCTCATCCTCAGGTCACACTGGAGCAGTGATATAATGGTTGCAGTCTTGGGCACTAGAGTCAGCCTGCTTGGATTTGAATCTTGCCTCTGCCATTTACCAGCTGTAAGGTATAAATTTTTCACATTTCAATTTTGCCATCTATAACGCAAAGAGCACTGATTCTATAGTATCTTTACATAAAATAAATAGGTGTAAAACCCTTTCAGCAATGTCTAGGACATAGCAAATGTGTAATAAACAATAGCCATATCTGTAGTGTGGAGGATCTAATATACCACTGATGTAAGAAATACTGTATATCATTAAGGAGGAAAAATTGCTTCAAATTTTAAATTGTTACATGTTTTGTTATTAGGATTTTTTTATTTTATACTTTAAAAAGGTCTCTAGATTTAGGTATAAATTCATATCAGACATCATTTTTATATATAAATAAAAATATATTTGACTGTATTGAACTTGCTGAGTCAGTTTGCAACACTGAACTATCCACATAATTCTTTTCTACCAATTCTGTCAAGTCAACATCAACCAGGCAGGCAGGGAGAACTGGGAACACATAATGGCCTTTTTCTCACTTTTTGTGCTTCCTTCTTTTTCCACTTAAAAACTTTTAATTTCAAAAATTTTCCAAAATCCATGTTAGGAGAGAGAAAAGTATAATGCACTCATAACACAAGGCAACTTCATCCATATGTACACAAAATCTAAGGCAATGCTCTTAACAAAGTGCTTTTCGTACCATCTACAGGACTTTTCTCTCAAACTGCTAACACCATTTTTCAAAATTTTATGCTTATATTTTTCTTGATCTTATTACAAGACAACAATAGATTTTCAGGCAGGAATTTGAGTGCAATCATTCATATATATATATATATATATATTTCATTTTTATTTTAAAGAGAAAAAACAATAACAACAATGATATAGACTTTCAAAACAAGATAGTAGGAGATTAACAATGGCTAATTGCATATTGGTATCTTCACAGCAGTTACTCAGATTATAGGCTACAGGCATGAAAAACTGATCAAACGATATAAGCATAAACCATTCTAAATATCAAGAGGCTGTCCTTCTTTAGTCGTGTCAGTAGGAAATCCTACTAGGTTTGCACATTTGCGCACAGTGACAACTATGTCACAACTATCCCTTGTCAAAGAATAATTGTAAACATCATTAATTGCATAAACATCCTGACTTTACAATGTTAAAATGACAGTAAAGGGGGTAACCTAGGATTTGTGTAGGAGAATATTATTAAAAAAAAAACCCAGAGGGTGCAAGATCCTTCACTGGTTTTTCCACTATTTATTAGTTATTTTGGCAAAACAAGCTCTTGGGTGACATGTTTTCTATTACATAACATCCATGGATAGCTTCCCATATGGATAACAATTCATGACTTCCTTCCATAACTAGAGTTATTCTACCCTTTTCAGGCATGCAAAAATTCACGTGAGAAGTAGGAAAAAAGGTAATTTTCACTCTTATCTAAGTGATCCTACTTTTCTCCTCTGAAACGTGGAATTCATTATTGTTGCTTTCCATAATTTAAAAAATTATAACAATATGAAGTTTGTGCTATTAGCCTGATTACTAGTATTATTTTGGACATGATAAACTCTACTTTTATTTTTTTTATCCCTGACTAATTTTGAACCATTTGTTGGGGTCTATAAGTTATCTTTTTGACTAAACTCTATGCTCATTTTATTCTGAATCATTCTTTTAAAGCCATGATTTTATTTTCTCGGTATTCTGGATATGGCTGATTTGATTATATGGAATGTCAGGTCTGTTTTTTACTACCTTCAAACAAGATTTTTATCTCAGTTATTGTCATTTTCATTAAGTAGCATGCTCTTCTTCCCCAGGTCTGCTTTGGCTCAATGGAGAAAATGTCCTCTCTTATTTAATTAGTAATAAAATGTAGGTTATTTCTAAGAACATGGCTTCTATTGCATGAAATAAATCAGACTTATTTCCAGACATTTCCAGACACTCTGCTGTGTTTCAGAAATGCTACTATTGTTTTTCGTTGAGACTGATGTGCTGATATTTTTGTCCTTGAAGTTAAGGTTTTTCTTGGATGTCATGAACACTAGCAATTGTTTTGGGGAAGAGCTTTAGTAGAGAAATGATCTTGCCATCTTTAGTCAGTCTCAATTTTCAGAGCACACAGGAATCATCACCTGAGGATGTTTTTAAGTATATAGATTCTAAGGCTCATTGTTAATGATCTCAATCCAATATAAGTGTACTGGGGTGACAAAGCTATATTTTTTAAAGGTTTTTCATTTGCAGTATTCAAACATGCACAAAAGTAGAAAAATAATACTATATAGTGAACCATGTTGCACCTATCATTTGACTTCAGAAATTATCAATATTTTGCTTATTTTGCTTTTTCTATTACTATCACATATGATTTTTGGGTTTTTAAGGAATATTATTTTTGCTAGAATACTTTAAAATATATCTCATTAAATCCTCAAAGCACTTCCTACACAATAAAAATATTTTTGCATAACTGCAATTGATATTATCTATAACAAATTTTAAAATAATTCCTATCTCACAAAGTACAATTTCAGTCAAATTTCTCCTGGTGATTTATGAGTCTTTCTGCAATTAGATTGTTAAGGCAGGTCTCATAGAATGTGAATACATTTTGTCTGTCTATTCTGTTATGTATGTTGGAGCAGTTATACTTCAAGCTTGTTCTCTTGGTTCTAGAGAAGATATTGGCCAATGATCCCTTCCAGAGTAAAACTGTTTATTCCAAACACAAGAAGACAATTCTGTCTTCTTTGGTGTAGATGGAGAGAATTATATATCAGTTAAAGATGTGAGTCAAGGAACAAAATCTAAGATTAAAGAAGAAATCTTCAGTCCATGTTAGGTTTATAGTGCCCCAAATACTATTTTCCCATCATAGAATTAAGTGAAATAGTATAAAAAGTACTTAAGAGAGAACAAACATAAGAACACCCCAAAAATGCTAGCTGCTGTTGATATAATTACTCACTGAGACACTGAGTCAAGTTTGGAGGCCTTGTCAGTGACTGAAAGCAAAAAGGAATATTAACTAACATTTTAGTGTATTTTATGATTTAATGAAGAGTTTCCTGGCAGGGAACATAGAGTAGATACAACAGAAAGAGCACACTGGAGACTTGGAGAATGCTCTACAGCTCAAAGCACTTCAGGGCCAGGAAGGATGATGTGCACATGAAGATAATACTCTACAGTATTTATACCTGCCCAGTGGTGTTCTATGCACAATACAGACCCAATTTAACCCCCAATACTTCTTACATTTGCTTTGCAGTCGACTTTATTTGTTCTTGAATGGACAGTTTAATTTTGGAATAAGAAAGAAAGAATGCTGAAAGTAAAAAACAAAACTATGTTTTCCAGGCACTATATTAGAAGTGAATTATGCAAAAACAGATGACATGAAGTCCATGCCCTCAAGGAGTTGATAGAAGAGACAGATAAGTGAGATATTGCAAAACAATGAAAAATTATAAAGCAAGTGTGATAAATCTAAAACAAAGTCGGAATATGTAAGGCATAGGAACAAAAATATGGTATGTCTAGTTTGGATTGGCAACAAGTAGGTGACCATATAATATGTGTCCAATTCATTAACAGTGAAAGATGGTGTTATTAATACTTTCAGAGAGAGACAACAGGTGTAAACTAGGACTATCTTTGATAATCCAGGTTGTAGGGTCAATTAGTTTATGCCAAAGAATATCTTTATAAATCAGATGATTTGAGTTCTGAATGGAAAAAATCTAGTCACTAAGGAAGAGCGAGTGACTTAAGTACAGGACGAGTGATACAAGATCAGAGATGCGTTAGAGCGTTAAGATTATATGGATCCAGATCCAGAGTAAATGATATGATAGAGGCAATACTGACAGAAGAATTCAGAGTTAGGACCAGGAGAGAGCTTAGGACCAGGAGAGAGCTGGTCACCTAGCAGAAGAAATCGAATTTTAGCATAAAAGTTACTGAGTACCATTAAGGTATTTTAAGCAGAAAAGTAATATAGTCATATTGTCTAAAAATAGTAGTAATTTTATTGAGGGTCCATTCCATCATATAAATTTTCAAATTTAAGGTTCCCAACAACTTGATAGTAGCCTTGAGGGTGCCCCTATTTTATAACCATCTGTAATGAGTTTAATAGTTTGACCACTTAAACATAAGTGTATCTAATCAGAAATCAGTCTTACACCATATTATGACAGCAAATTTAAACCATCTGGCAATGAACAATGGTAGGGAGCAAGAATTCTAGTGAAGTAGTGACCTCTATGTAGGAAATTTGAAAGGATTAAATATGGAAGAAGCAGAGAGGACCAAAGAAGATATAGACAAGCCATATAAAAATGAAGTCATAAGAATAAGTCAATGTTGAAGGGAGGCAGAAGCAAGTACATTTAAGAGTCTAGATTTTTGGTTTGTGCAGCTGTGTAAATGATAATGCCATTCATCAAGACAGGAAATTAGCAGGAATTTTCTGAATATACAATGAATTTTCTTTTAGGATATTGCCATAGAATTAGTGGTTAATATACAGTTTATAACTAGATATGTGGGTCCTGTGTTTATCAGTGAATTGGTAGGCAAACATGAAGTGGAAAGGCAGAAGGTAGATTATGGAACCTGGAAAAGAACAACTGAAGCAGATAAGAAAGTAAAAGAGACAGTGATACATGAGGCAAAGAGAAACAAGGAGAGGAAGGAAGAAAGGATCAAGAGGAAGTTACCAGAGAGGAAAAGTAGTCAACAGGGATAGACACTGCAGCACACTGAAACAAAGATGTTGGAATAACTATCGAAGTAAGCAACTAGTGGCCCATATTTGGAAATCAAATTCAACCTTTGGTCAATACTAACTAAACAATTGATCTATCAACTTTTACATTAACTATGTTTTTCTGGCTTTGTATCAGTCATAGACTTTATACATATATACTTACTTTATATGCAATCAAAGCAATAGTTGCAAATATTAGATACCTATAATAGCTTTGGTTCTTTATATACATTATTGTTCATTTATAAACAGTCCTCTAAAATCCATATTACGGTCTCCATTTTAAAGTTGAATAACAATGTTTTTATAACTGTATTTTAAAGAATAGAAAATTGAAGCTAACTCTGGAGAATATCAAGACCTATTTACCACAAAGCCATTTTTTTCTATTTGGTTTCAATTGTATAAGCCAAATGCCTTCAAAGACAGCTTTACTATGGCATAAGAATACTATTGACAATCAGCAACAGTATTTGATGTTTCCCCACAATGAAAGAAGCCGAATTAGTTAATCTGCCACAGAAACAAAAGGCTCTGTTAATGTGAGCAAAGTGAGGCTTAATATATCTACAACAAATGAACAAAAACAGTGGACAAAAGCTGCAGATAACAGACTGTAACATGTTCACATCAAGAGCAAAACACAAGAAAGCAAAGAAAATTTTGTGAGATCTCCAGGAAAATCAAAATGATACACCTTGCTCCACTGGGATCCACACTACAAAAGTAAGCTCTCAAATTATTCTTCCTACATATCCTAACCCACAATTATAGTACCACTTTCTGACGTTGAAAACAACACAGTCTAAAATCCTCGGGATGATTTTGATTAAAGGAAACATGAATGGATTTGTAAGAGGGCAGGCAAAAACTTTTCTGAGTGTTGAGAAGATGTCATGTACTGCCTGTACTTAGGTTGCTATTATTTGGGATGAATATAATTTGATTTACACCCAGTGAGCTTATTTTATATATTGGAACACCCTGAACTTCAGATGAACTCAGACCCCACAGCACACAATGTTCTAAGGTAATGGTACGAGATGTAGAAAAATAGATAACAGATGCATAAGAAAATGCTGGTGAATTCTAAATGAATACCAAACAACTGGGAGTAGCTAATCTCTGTTAAGTGTCCACTAGAAAAAGCACAATTACCCTGCCTTCATACACATGAATCACACCACACCGATCATGTTTTCTGATCACCTGCTTTCTCTGATCTTTATTAACCATCATATTTAGCCAAGTTCTCACTTCTTTTAAAAAACATGATCCCCCTTTTACTGTTTGGCAAAGTGCTGATAGTGAATCACCGATAATAGGATGTATGTTTGGAATTATTGATTTAGTTGTGTGGGGGAAGTTGGAATGGAAAAGGAGGAGGTAATTTTCTTCTTCCTATTTATTCTGTAAACTGGCCCTGCCTTTTTTAGACATATGGCAATGAACAGGCATGCAGCCTGAAGCCATAGAACGCATCTATTTGTGGAAGTCCCTTAGGGAAGCAACATGGAACTTTGGCAACATTCATACCATGTTTTAGCCCAGGAGTTCTGAAATTTTGGTGTGGGTTAGAATCACAGGTGGACTGGCTATTAAAAATTCAAGTACTTGGATTCTACCTTAGTTCCACTAAATGTAAGCCCTCTAGAGGTGAGTACCTGGCATCCACCTGTTCTTAGGCTTTGCTTTTAATTCAGAATCACACCACAACTGCAAGAACCAGTTCTCTGGCCATCAGGATTCCCTCCTTGGCCAGGACTCTATTTGCTACATGGCAGATGGTGTTGGTGATGGAAACTCTAGCCTGGTAGCCCAAGTTTTGGATGCCACTGCCACCTGACTCATTGACTGTCTTTGCAGAAATGCTGGTCTATCTTCCACTTGGAAACAAAACTAAGCAAAAAGAAAAGCCAGTATACTTTCATAATCATGAAAGTAGAGAGATCTGGAGAATATAGAAAACAAATCATATATAATCACACCACTCCAAGATAGCTGTTTTTAATGCTGTAGTAAATTAAAGAGATACAGCAGTCCTCTTATGCAGGCTTATACCCCATTAAAATAATAGTATTTATTGAATTTTATGTGTTTAAACTAATTATGTTCATTATCTCTTTTGACCTTCACATAACAATTTCCCTATAATGAATGCAGATTTTTTTCCTCATGTTATACATTAAGCAACTGAAATTTAAAGAAGCTGTAATAGAGAGTGACCAAGTGCTGGTATGAATCCAATGACTCATCTTTTTTCTCATTCTTTCAAAATATGCATATTTTTACGACAGTGAAATTATGTTATAATGGCAATAATGATAGTGTTATAATGGCACATTCTCTTCCTGTTCAAGACCTTATCATTTGCTTACCTAATACTCCTACCCCAACAATGGATCATAAATTCCTGTAATATTGCATTGAACATGGGAATTTAACTTTGTCTGTGTTTTGAAAAATTCCTAGAAAATAAATATGTCATAGATTATATAAATATTTTAAAATGGATTTCTTTATGGACACCATGAAATTAATTTTAACAAAATATTATGGAAATTTATTCATATTTTAAAATCTGCCCTGACTGAATGTTGAGGCAGCCATTTCTAATTTTTCCTAATTTAAAATTGCTCTATGTGCAATCTTATTTGTACATTTATCTTAGACAATATTTCATTTTCTTTCTTTAAGTCAAACTCCTGAAGGTGGAATTGTGGGACTAACTAAATCATCTGCAAGAAAGTTCATGTTGTATAGAAGTTAAGATGGCCGACCAGTGAGCAACAAAATATAAAGCCTCTTGGGAGAAACAACTCATATGACAGAATAAAACACCCTGGAGAGACCCAGACAGAGGAAGATGGATCATCTTGACACAGGAAGAAATTAAAATTTAAAAAAACTCATCAAATACATTGGGACTACAACTGGAACAGCTAAAAATTACAGGACACAGCATTTTTGTGGAGACCTGCCAAGTTTGCGCCAGCCTGAATGTGCACCAGCTTGAATGCATGCCGGCCAGTTGAGCTGCCCAAACTTGTTCTCACCGCCACTCACAGGAAGCACAGTAGCGCTGAAGTTGGGGGTTGGTGAGCCCAACAGAGAGTGGAGCCGGTGAAGGGACCTTCATTAATCCATGGTCAGTGCTGAGAATGAGACCCCCCTCCATGGGAAGGGTGTGACCAAATGGGCAACATGTTGGAATTGGGCAGGAGGAGCCTGAACTGGGAGTGATAGTGACTTCAGTTGGTTGCTCACTCCCCAGAGCAGATTCATGGGATTTGCTTGGATTGGGCCATGACCCTGGCCGGGACCCAATGAGCTGTCCCAAATTGATTCCCTGTGCTTAGCAAGCACCACGCAGGTGAAGGCCCCTGAAGTTTGGCTGGCCCAGTGGAGAGGGGCAGGCATATGCAGCCACTGCTTATACCTCAGTGACAAGAGCAGGCAGGAGAGGGCAGAGGTCCCTTGCCAGTGTGCTTTGGAGGAAACGTGGCCAACAGGGAAGGGGGCTGGGACCTGCACTGTAACCTGTGTGGAGGAAGCCAGGACCATGACAGGAGAGAGAGGCAGGAGGAGGCCTCCAGCACAGAACCCTGACAGCCCTGATCCAGGAGAGGAAAAAACAAGGGAGACTGAGTGCCACAAACACGCAACAGCAGACATGGTTTCAATGGACATTAAGAGATATCTTTGGGACCTTGTAGACGAGCTCAAAACTGAAATATTAAATCAGGTAAAGTAGAATATGATTAGAGTAATAAAAGAAATGCTCTCAGGAAGCATCTCTCAGGATGATACAGATGGAAGAAGGGAGGAACACACAAAAAAAGAGAGAAACATTCCATAAAGAATATAAAGAAAATATAGAATACATGAAGCAAATTCAAAGAGACTACTAGGAAATTAAAAACTCCAGTGAAAGCTGGCAAAATGCCTTAAAAGAAACTAAGGATAGACTATCAAAACTTGAAGACAAGTGTGCAATGTGTGACCATGAAATGAAAGATCTCTTAAAAATGACAAGGAAACAGGCAGTAACAATACAAAGACTAGATGATGACAAGAGAACAATTAAAGAATAAGAAATGTGAATGAAGAAGCAGGAATACATACAGGTGAGTTACAAAGGCTATTCACAGAAATAATTAAGGAAAATTTCCCAAGCATGGGAAAAGAAAATGACATTTGGTTGTGTGAGGCATACAGAACTCCAGCCACCTACAACCAAAACAGATCTACACCAAGACATATAATAATCAAGATACCAGAAATTCATTATAAAAATAAAATATTAAAAGCCATCAGAGAAAAGAAACATCACCTATAAAGGTAAACCCATCAGCATCATGGCTGACTTCTTGACACAGACCATCAGATCAAGAAGAGCTTGGAGCAAAGTATTCCAAGCCCTGGAAGAAAATAATCTCCAGCCCAGAATGATGTATCCTGCAAAACTGTCACTAGAAATTAATGGAGAAACAAGATACTTCCATGACAAAGAGGAACTGGGGAGTTTGTGACCACCAATCCAACTCTACAGAGAATACTGAAGGACATTCTAGAGAGAGAGAAAAAAAAATACCAGGATTTTAGGAACAGTGGCAGAAAGGCCTCAAAGAGTGGGGCAGGTGGTAGAATGCAGGAGAAAACTAGAAAAACAAAGGCAGAAAAATATCATAGAAGAAATGAGGCAGAGAAGGATAACTAGAATCTCTAACATAGATGGCCTTGATACATTATATTGTTAATAGTGCACCAGGATTTAAAACCCACATTACTCACACTACTCTGCTTAGATGTATTATATTCTGTTCCAGTCATTCTACCTGTACTAGATTTGAGGGCACAGACAGTAATCCTGAAAATAACAGGATATTGTATGGTAATCATCCTTAATTTCCCATTAACTTAATCTAAAGCTCTATAAAACCTACACTGTTTTACCATGACTTATCATAATCCAATTTGGTCTGTTAGATCGCTGTTTTGTATTGACAGATTTTATTCAAAGCTGTTATGATTGATAGCAACAAGTCTGAGAGTATAGGCAACTGCACTTAAGATGACAAGATGCACTAGAATATCCACTCTGGTTTGAATATTACCTCTCTTTGAAGGTTTATACTGTCTACAATGTTTTATTTTTACTAATATTGTTATGTACTGCTATATTCAATTATATTGCTATAGTTAATTATGCCTGATGATAGAGACAATTCTATTGAAGATAATAAGAAACAACACAGTAATCATTGTAGATCACCTTGTACTGTGGTTTTACACTACTTTTTGGTTTCATGTTTTTGTAGGAATTTGTTTTGTTTTGTCTTGCTATGTTTTGTTTTTCAATCTAATACAGAAAGGATAAAAATACATGTAGAGATTCATGCATGCATAGCTGTTTACACTCTCACTGTTTGAATATCTACTTTGTATGCTTTAATTTTGTAACTTGAACAACTATTTCTAAGAGGACAATATGTAATTTATCAACTAATGATTTCTTATTATCTTTTTTTTCTTCTTTTTTATTTGTTCATGAAACAGATCAAATAGCAAAAAAAAAAAAAAAAAAAAAAAAAAAAAAAAAAAAAAAAAAAAAAAAAAAAAAAAAAAAAAAAAAAAAAAAAAAAAAAAAAAAAAGAAGAAGAAGAAGAAGAACCAAAGCTCAGAAAGGAGTATTGAAATTTTCCTTGCTAGTTCCTGACCTGGCATCACACGTATATAAATTTTACACTAGAGATTTTTAATAAAAAATATTCCTCTGGGGTAAGTGTCTATTTGGTAAATCATTTTAGTTTGAGTCTTTTTTTTCTTTTTTTAAACATTTTATTTTAAAAAGAAAAACAAAAAAAATAGATATGATACAGAATTTCAAAAAAGAAAAAAGGAATTAACACTAGTTAATATATTGCACATAGTTATCTCAGAACTAATTATTCTTGTTACAAAATCTAGATATAAAAGTGATCAAACAGTGATAGCATAAACTATTCTTTTTGATGAACTAAGAGAGGTTAGTAGAAATAGTTATCTACTAGCGTACATATACATACATAAATTTATATGTTTACCAACTTACATATAATTGTTCATTTCTTCCTTTTTTCCTTTCCCCTATCCCAGTAGTTTTGTCCTTTCATTATTACACTATATGTTGTACATTTTTTTATTTTAAAGAGAATAAAACAAAAGAGGACAGATCTAAGCAGATCAGAGCAGAACAATGTAAGCAACACAGCACTTCACAACAAGACAATTGGATATTAACAGTAGCTATCATAATGTCTCTGTTTGAAATAGTTGAGCTTAGCTTACACACAATAGTGTTAAACATAACAAAGTAGAATAAACAACTCAAGAGAATGGAAGTATTGCAAGGCATTCTGAACCATATAACCAAAGATGAACAATGGCTGCTATATTATCTCATTTTCCATAAAAATTTTGTTTTTACTATCATACATATTAAAATCCAATAACACACAATGTGATAGAACCAATGGTAATAGAAAACCAAAAGCATGGTAGGACTTCAGAGCAAGGTGATATTAAATCAACAATGGCTGCCATATTGTCTTGCCTTCAAAGTAGCTATTCATATGATCACATATATTAAGATCAAACAAAACAGAATAAAACCATTTGAACCAATGAATGAAGACATAAGACATCAAAGCAGTATAATGGTGAACCATAATTTCCATAATATCTTCTGTACTCTTACCATTTCTTACACTAGGGAGACTATACGGTAGTTATACATGTGAGTTTGATTTATTTCACTTATGAGTATAGATTCAAGATGCATCCATTTATTTATAAATATCTCAATGTGATCATTCTTTATAGCTGAGTAGTACTCCATTGTATAAAAGTACCACATTTTTTTTATTCATTCCTAGGTTGATGGGCACTTAGGTTGTTTCCAAGATCTGGCTATTACAAATTGTGCTGCTATAAACATGGGTGCACATATATCACTGTGGTAAGATGTTTTCAGTTCTTCTGGGAATATGCCTAAGAGTAGAATAGCTGGGTCAAATGGGACCTCCATCCCCAGCTTTTTGAGGAATCTCCAGATTGACCTCCACAGTGGTTGCACCAGTCTACACTCCCATCAACAGTGCAGAAGAGTTCCTTTTTCCCCACAGCCTCTTCAGCATTTGTTGTTGGTAGTTTTGTTGATCCTGGCCATTCTTTCTGGAGTGAGATGGTATCTAAGTGTGATTTTAATTTGCATTTCTCTAATGACCAATGATGATGAACATTTTTTCATATATTTATTTATCTTTTTTAAAAAATTCTGTATTATCTCTACCCTTTACATGCTTTTGTTTCTCTTTAAATAAAAAAATTTTTAAAAAAGTAAAATGAGGAACAGAAAGTGCTCTAAAGGATATAACTGCATTTATGTTTAAGTGTGTAGGATTGATAACCATTTTGCTAAGTTGTTATTGGATCATTGAACTTCTTTGCAGCCTTACTGTTTGAATGTCCACTCTATATGCTTTAATTTTGTAACTTGAATGACTATGTCTAAGAAGACAATATGTAATTTATCAACTAGTGATTTCTTACTGTTTATTTTTTTTTCTGAAATTCTGTATTGTTTCTACTCCTTTTTTTGTTTTGCTTTTTTCCTCTTCAAATAAAATTTAACAAAGAAAGAAAGGTCACATTTATACTCCTACCAGCACAAAATGTGGGTGACCATATCTTCACACTCTTGTCAGTAGGAAATACCTTGTTTATCTGAATCTTTAAAAACTAATGACATCGAGCAGCTTTTTATGATTACTGACTTTTTGGATTTACTGTTTTCATTTTTTTCTTTCTTATAAATTTTGTGTTTATAGTCTTTACACTTACTTAAAAATTTTTGATTATAAGTCTTTTCTTATCAAATGCTAATTTGAAAAAGATAATAAGATTATAAATGCTCAGATAAGTTGTATTTCCGATTTTCACTTGTGTATTTCTTAAGAACGTTTTTCATGCATCAGATTTAAAATGTTAATGTGGTCATATCTGTAAGTATTTGCTTTCTGGCTTCTACCTTTAGTTTTAGACAGAATTTTGAAAATATATTCTCATTCTGCTACACATAAATATTCAGATATATTTTTTAAGATTATATTTGGCATCACTTAATCTTTAATTCATTTGAAGCATGTTTTAGGCTAAAGCACAACATCAAAATTCTACTATATTTCCACTATACTTCATGCAGTTAATTAAGTGAATAATTCATTTTTTCTGTGAAATGCTATCCTTATACATAAATGAAAGAGACACATGCTCAGATAAATATATGCATTATTTATGTATATGTGCACAGATATATATCCTTGTACATACGGGTTAATATATATATATAAATACACACATGTATATACACATATACTTTAAAATATTTTTACAGATGTAATCAATAATCAAGCTAATTTATTAATTAATCCATCTGGCCTTTCATTAATTTAGTCAATCAATATTCATGAGCAGGTTATACGTGCAAGTACAGACTTGTTTTTTCCTCAATTTTATTACTGTTCTATGTATAGGGAAGAAGTTCTACCATTTAATGAAAAATTTTGTTTTTCTAATCTCTATAACATAGATGGGTTTTCCTGTTCATTAAACACTTAATTGGATGTTAGAGGCTTTTGATTTCTGTTCACATAAAGATAGACTATTATGTATAAGGATTATACTTTCTCAGTGCTAAGCAAACCTGTCCTGAAATGCACAATACATTTTTAAAGAAAACTTATACTCTCAAAAATGAGATGTGACTCATTTACACTACTTTTGTAAATGTGGTAGATTCAAGGAGAAGAGAAACTTACCCACAGTTGCAAGCTAGTTAGTTACTGGAGCAGGGTCAGGGTACAGGTCTTTTAGGTGTCACCTTGTAGGACTTTTTTGTGACTGTACTTCTTCGTCTAGCAATTCATTTCACTCTTCTAGTTGGGTTCCTGTGCTAAGAATCTTGACACCAAGGTAAGGTCCTGAAGACATTTAAACCATGAGTGAGAATGTTGTCAAATCACAGGGAAACTCAGTGGATTATGAAGTATTTCTGTTCTGTATTTCAATATGTATATATTTAAGGATGTGTCAGGTTGACTAAGTTATTAGTGGTATATGAAAATTAAACATATAAACTGAAAATTCTAACATATGATAAAAATGTAATGCTTGTAGGAATAAATACAGAAATGTAAGGGAAGTTTTACCAAATATTGAGGTCAACACTTTTTTAGTGAAAACATTTGAAATTACAATAGTTTCAGCAGGAAAGCTGATTTAATACGAAAGTGTGCTTTGTTTTACTGCTAATTAATGCATAAAAGTTGACTAATGTTAAAACCAATTGAATGTAAATCTCTTGGTTAATTACATTAAAATACACGTTAGGGATTATAAGTGACTTTGTGGGGAACAATCAATGAAACCTTTCTGAGGGCTTATTCTGTCAGGCCGTATGTTGTATTCATCATATAAGAATGGTCAAGACACATTATCTGTGCGGTGAGGAATTTATGATGTCTTCATAAGGAAGCTAAGAAGTGACTAGAAGTATCGTAGGTGTAATAAAGAAGAGCATCTGGATCAGGGTGGAGGAAAGATCATTCTAAAATGTTGATATTGACTGAAAAGATGAGAATAAAGAAGTTAGGAATGGAGAGGATATGGAAAACAACATTTAAATCAAGAAACGAGAGGTTTTATGGGTTAAACTTTGGCCAAATTTTATGAAGTTTTATCAAAGAAGCTGGAGGTAGAGGGGTATAGCAAAGAGACAGATTTACAAAATTTTGGTTGAGAGTAAAGGCTTTGTGCTGATAAGAAATAAAGTTATACATTTAACGAAGCAGAAGAGGAGGTGTCGAATAGCACAAAGCTGTTCAACGAGAAGCAAAATCTAGCATAGAAAGTGAAGTAATCAGCTTCTTCTATTCTAAAAGGTCTGAAACCAGAAGATTCATAGTATGTAATTTTTTAGACTTGATGGGGAAAGCTGGAAGAATCACTATCTCTGATGGTTTGTGTTTTCTCTGTGAGCTAGATTGACAGAAGTGTAGAGAAAGAAGGGGAGCTGGAGAAATACAAATATTTTGAAATAATCGTTGACGGCAATGGGAGAAACTGACTAGAGGGGATTATAATTTACTAAAGTATAGTCTCCTATGTGCAAAGACACTTGCATTATTCAAAGATGATCTTGGGGCTCAGTGGCACAGTGCCTACCTGGCAAGCACTAGGTCATGAGTTCGATCCCAGGTATCAAAAAAAAAATGCAAAAACAAAACCAAAAACTTATCTTGATCTTTGCTCATGAAATAATTTGAGAAATTAGAGAAATGATAAAAAAGTGAAAGTGACAAAGTGAAAATGACAAAGAAAATCATTGATCCTTGGTTCAAACAATATGTTAATCAACACAATCCAATACAATTGAATTTTTATCATCAAATAAAAATGAATGAGTTGTCTTTTCAGGATAAAAAAATTTCTTCACTTCCATTTACCACCAAATTTCATAAATAACATTTTATATTTGTTTTCTGTTAAACTCTACTTTCTCCTCTACTGAGGAGTACAAAAACTTGCAACAAAAACCAACGTTTTCAAGGATAAAGATGACTTCATTGCAAGTTTTTTGGCTTCATTCTATAACATCTTTTCCATTAATATGAAGTGCTTTCATTAACACTAGAGACATAGTGATCATATCCATTTAATTCTTTTCCTGTTCTACCATAAGTGTTAATACTTCTCATTATAGAAAGAAGGGCATCTGGATCAGGGTGGCCCTTCTTTCTATAATTTCACAATATTTATATTATGTACTTCTTGGCTTCAATTTACATTTCAGTGTAGATGCCTGTCAAACATACAACTCCAAAGTGAAATTTTCTACTGTACTAGAGGTGTTCATTTTCAGTGGATCAACTAGACATCTTGGCCTGAACATGTCATTACAAACACCAAACCTTATCATTTCACTGTCTTTCTTAATAGGTGTCAATATGTTTCCAATAAATTAGATTCAAATTTAGGAAATCACTTTTTCTCTTCCTTTTCTCTCACAGACACCTTCGTTTTTCCACCCTGTTGATCTTATTTTATATTTGTTCTTCCATAATCTACTTCAGTCTCGGACAAACATTTGCTTCAATAATTGTGACACATAATTTTTTATTCCTTCTTTCAGATTTCATTCACTTTGTCTTCTGTTACTGTCAGAATAATCTTGTTAAATTACATGCATAAATATGTTACCCCCATGCTCAGATTTCTCCTGTGTGTAATAGCTGTCATTTGTGAGGCTTTGCATGAGTGCTAATCAGTTTTCAAAGCTTCTCTTATTTCGTATTATTTATCCACTGTCTTGTGGTTATAGCTTACGAGAGTATTGCTCCAGTTTTACAAAGGAGAGTGCTATAGGTCTTAGAGCTCAATGAATGACAAAGCAAGGATTCAAATAAAGTACTTCACTAACAGTACCCTGGATGAACCTGTGCTCCTAACTGCTACCTTCCTACTTGGATAAAAAAGCTCAAGTTCCTTTGCTTCACATTCATGGTTGTCAAGTTGTATTGTAAGTATTATACAACTTCTGCTTGTTGCCCTGTCATTACTTTTCCAAATTTAAATGAGTTTTATTGCATTTCTGGAATAGATGGCAAGCAGGGCAAAGTCTATGAACAGCTAATTCTTTAAGGAATTTAAGGTACTTAAGCTGGCACTATGTGATTTTGTATTCTGTGATGCCCCTAATTATCAAAGTGGGGATGAAGTGGTTAGGTTTTAGGCTAAAATTTTTTATTAGTGTATTATTTCTATTATTTTTCTAGGAAACATATTTATTTATTTATTTTTGGTATCAGGAATTGAACTCACAACTTCATGCTTGCCAGGCAGGCACTGTGCTGCTGAGCTATATCCCTGGCAACAATAGAAAATATTTTCAATGATGATAAATAATCCACTATACTTTATATAAGCCTATATATACTCTGTAGAATTTTTTAGACTGTAAACTCCATAACTAGTGCAGTACGATACATTGTGCTGGCTATAAATAAATACATTTATGTTTCCTTTTTATCAGTATGTACTCTATGTGTGCAAGACAAAGATATCTTCAAAATGACTCAGAAAACCAACTGTAGCTGTAAATAGCTATATAACTTTGTACATGATTTTAAAAATTCTTATAAACATAAAAGCATGCTTGTACTTTGTATGATAGACACAGTACTTAGTTTTATTTTACTGTCCTAAATCTTTGTTGGCCTGAAAAGAGTAATACTATATTTCATAAAATTGATGAGATTTACATTTTTTTCTTGACAAAATCTTTGGAATTGGAATAAAGGAGATTTTATATGTCATAATCATATCAATAACCAGAAATATTAATTTGCAAACCAAGCCTTTGTATGCAAAGAAAGCAATAAGCAGTAAAAAGATGACAGTGTATTTAGAAAGGTACGTACTTTGTCAAAGTATTCATCCTAAGTATGTGACTTTACAATTTATTTTCACCTATTTATTATACAACCCTATTTGCTTCTCTAAACATGTAACTACAAGTATTAGTGCGATACCTCTGCATAATCTGTAGAAAATCAGCTACAAATTAGAGAAAAACATTGAATGGAAAGCATGCAATCCTCAGTGGCGTTCATTAATAGGTGTTTGTGACAAGACCCTGTCAGCTTCAGTTTGCTAATGTTTCCTTGGAAGGCTCCTGTTTGCAGAGCAGAAGGCTTCAGCATCACTAGGATAGCTCACCATTGCAGGCAGGAGTGAACCTACTCGCTTGTCAGACATGCTACAAAGCATAGGGCTGTGACTGAGAAACATAAATGAGGTTCTCAGGTTTAATCATTTCCTGAGCAGAAGAAAACTGCTACACCAAATCACATCTTCGGCCACTTCTACACCACTGAGTATTCATCATTTTCCCATGACATCTGGATAATTAAGGAATTAACACTTAGGGGTGGCTCTTGGATGAATTTAGATATGGAAGCTAAAATATAAATAGCTCCCATGGCCTTATCCACCTGCTTAGGGGAATTTGCAGCAAACACCGTCATAAATGACAAAGGCATTGCAGGTCTCCCACGGCTGCTTCAAGTCTTTTTTGATGAGTACCCCACTGCCTTTTTTTTTTAGCATAAAAGGCTGACAACTTTTTGTTGTTAATTCTCTTGCTAATTCCACTGGGTGAAGGTGAAGAGCACCACACATCCGAATGAAAAAGAGAACAAAGGCAAAAACAACAAATGAAGGTTCTTTTCCTATTTGGGAACTTTGAAGTATAGTGCTAGAATGGTCTGCAATTGCAAGGATTATTTGTGAGCAATTGATTCTATGAAAAAGTTAAATTTTTAAAATAACCACAATTTCATGGTTGATCACAAAGCTCTAGTTGTTTCCAGCAATTTCTGACCTGTTTCCATGCTGCCAGTGTTTCTGCTGCCATTTTTAATAAGCTTGAGAGTTGGTGGATTAGCACTGAATGTCAAACACCACAATTAGAATTGCTGATTGTATGCAGAAACACTATTTTAATATACTAAATTCTACCTTATTCTTACTATAAAATTCGGCACACATTTCTGTTGTAGTCGATCATTCCTTCATGTACTTTTCAGCTTGCAATAGCTCTTGTGTGAATATGAGCCTTTGAAATAAATAAAAATGTCAATTGTAAATGGAACCTAATTTAGTATCATTTTTATTAAAAAGTGCATTAGGTTGTTTTGCTGTTCATTTTTCCTATGATACCTCAATAACAACCATGTGATCCAAAATCTAGAAAAGTACAAATTTCCATGCTAGATTTTAGCAGAGTAAAGTGTACCTCAAGAGCCTAGATTGGAGTTAGGGTTGCTTTCTTACGTTCTCAAGTTATAAAGCATAATATCTAGAAAGAAGTGATATTACTTACTCTACTTCAAGTTATTTTATTCAAAATAAATAGCCCAAAATAAATCTCAATTTAATTTATATCATTTAACAATATAAACAATTTTTGGGCAAAACTAGTATCTCTCAAATATTCCACAAAATGCAAAATATATGTTAGCAGTAATCAGTGAGATACAAATTAATCATTGAGAAGTATCTGTGACTAATTAATATTAGGGTTAGTACAGAATCCTATATTTGTTGTGAAAGTACACAGTTCCCAATTCTCTATTTCGTCAGTAGACAGATCAACCTATAAATAGCTATCAATAAGTTAAAATTCACTGTTAGATATTTGTCCTTCCTTTTTTAATTCAACTGATTTAGGAACAATTCTATTCCAGGTTTGAAGACGGCCACAACATGAAGCTTGGAACTTGGAGTGAGATGGAGACAGCTGTGGATTGGCTTTAGATGCTGAGATAGCCTTTTGTGGGCTTTCTTCTCAGGCAAAAGTGCTCAGGCAGAGAAACAAGTAACCTTCAGCTGTTCATGCCATAATTCGTATTATAGAGACAGCGCCTTCTCAGAACCATTACAGAAGTATCTTGCCCATCATCAGCAACAGAAACGGAGAGATCATTTCCAAACTCTGGGAGAACTTATGTTGGAAGGCAGATGTTGATCTGTTTACTCCGTATTCACCGCATAGCAGACTTCAGGGTATTAATTGAGATCAGTTGGCACAAAGTGTCAGCATGAGGACTCTCAAGAAGAATGCTAAAACAGGCAAGGTCTGGCAACAAGTAGAAGACTGAAATACCTTTGGCAATTGTTTTCTTGGCAACTTACATGATTGTCTTCTAATAAATGAACCAGTGGGGTTTATTTACTACACTAAAAAAGTGTATGTGATCGATTAAAGTTTGTCAGGCCTGGTCTGAGAGCGATCTGAGAGAGAACTTGCAAACAACAGGCAGCCCAGCACTAACAATGGCCTGCCCTGCAAATAATACATAAGGGCAATAAAGAAATTTAGGGCCAGACCTGAAGTCTTCCTGGTGCAGCTCTGCCTACACACTGGTGCTGTCTCTGTAGCTTTGACTTCAAACACTTTGCCCAGATTCTTTGAAATTGCAACCCCAATCTGAAAGTCCTATATATACTCAGATTCCCCTCCAGATATTCACTGATAGCACTCTGATGTCAGCCTGCCTGCATGAAGGTGAATGAAATCCGTCCCACAGCCTCGGTCTCTGAGAGCTGCTTCCCACCACCATTACCTAACATAGTGACGCTGCCTTCTCTGTTTAAATGAAGCAACATGCAACTCAGCATTCTGTTTGTGAATAATTCTGGTAGTTTCCACATTTACTCCCAGAAAAACATGTGTTGGACTCAACCGGACATTACCCAACATCTTCGCTATAAATCAGTATTCTAAATAATTTCAACCATCAAGTTTGTTGTTACAAACAGAAAACTCAGTTGACATGTAGTGTACACAGACGACATTTTAAATGTAATATAGGTAAATATGATATAAATATATTTAAAATATGTAAGCTTTACAAGTTAATATATATACATTTTAAACAATATTTATAAATATATAAATATAATGTAAAATTAATAGTATAAACATTTATATGGTATATATAATTAATTTTTAACTATTGTATCATTTAACCATGTATACAAGTAAAATCTAATACCTAACTGCAGAAAACTGAAAGGAGATATTTAACTTAAAATTAGTTCATTTTCTCATAGCCCTGTGCCAACAATATGAAATCCCACAACTCTTAAATATTTGTAAAGTTCAAAATTTTTAACTATCTGAAAATTCTTGAATAAAACCACCAAGACTCACAATGAATAAACAACAGCAAATCGATGCATTTTTCTTTTTTAGGAAAAGCCCTAATCATGAATATATATCTAATACATACATATATAAAATTATACATATATACATATCATATATATATAGACAATGACACACACATGCCCATGACAGAAGAAATTAGTAATAGAGAGATGCAACACAGACTAAAGTAAATAAAAGTACAAAAAGCAAAGAACATACAGAATCAAAAGATATCACAAATAAAATAAAAATTGTTCTACAAAGAAAGAAGAAAATTAATCTTCAGATTGCAAGGCCCCTTCAGATTGCAAGATGAAAAAATGTTAGCAACAAGACATATTTATGAATGTGTGAAATATGTGAAAATCAAGATTAGAAAGATTGAAAGTAAAACACACACACAGATACAAAGAAGCGAACATATCTACAAATCAACAGGAATTCTGAAAGTATCAGAGTATTTCCATCAGTAATGCCAAAGTCAATGGAGTAATAGTTTAAAACTATCAAAAGAAGATATTCTGGGTTTTCAACCCAGAATTCCATTTCCAGCCATTATCAGTTCAAAAGAAGATGAAAGAAAGACTTCATTCTTGTAAAAGTAATTTTCCAAATTTCTTTTCTGAAGTATCTGAAGATGTATGCTAGGAAATGAAAGAGAAGCAGGAAAGTTAGGAAGTAATTAATTCACAAGAATAGAAAGGAAGAATCTTAGTGTGATGTAGGGGCAATTTATTTGGCTTCCTACTCACTGATATTGAGGTAAACATCAGTGTAAGTGTGTAAAACACAGGAATGCCCGAGTTGGCTGTTTGTACGTGAAGTCTGCAATGATTGGCCAGTGATAATATTAATTGTTAATAGTTTGATCTCAAAGTGAATCCAAGAGGGAAGTCAACAGAAAAAAAAGCAACAATTTGTAATGGATTTTAGAATTGATAGTATGAAAAATGTCAGATTATAACAAATACATATTCTATTGTTAATAAGAGACCAATGAAAGAAAAAGTTGTGCGAAAAAAAAGATGGACATTTTACAAAAAGTAGATATGAACCAACCAGTAAAATGACACAACTTTAAGCAAAATCAGAAAATAAACAATTTGATCTTGGTGATAGAAATATGTTTCATGATAATAGTGCTATATAAAAATAAATGTAATCTTAGCAAGTTCATTCTTGAGTAAAATCAACACAGTCATATTAATCCTGGTTTATTTGAATTTTAACTTTTAGAATCAGCTTATGGATCAAGTATGAATACCTTGGTTAAGACTGCAGCACACAATGCAGTCTAAGTATTTAGAGTACTGACAATGTAAAGACAGGAGCGACTGAGAAAGTGGTCAGTGGAATGGGAGAAGAAAAGTTAGAAGATATTTTATTGGGATAAAAATTATCACATAGGGAACTGAATAAGTTCAGTGAAATTTATGAAACAAGAAATAAATCTTTTCTTTAAATTACAAAAATAATATAGATAGAACTAGGCATGGTGGCATGTGCCTATTATCCCACCACTTGAGAGTCCAAAGAAAGAAGATTGCTACAAGTTGAAATCCAGCCTAAGTTATAAAATTACTGAGTTCAAGACTGGCTGAACTGCATAGGGAGCTACAATTACAATATATTAACTATCAATGTAAAAAGGAGAGCAATGAATCAAAATAATCCTACATTATTATTAGACACATTTCATACTGGGGAACCAATAGATATTTTCTAAAACTTCTAATTAATAAGGCAAAGTAAGAACACACTGGTTATGGATGTAAATCCCCCATAAGAATAAAAAGCAGCCCTCATTAAAAGGGGTTGTCCATGAGCACTGAGATTGAACAAGTTAAAGCCACATTATCTTATGTTTTCTTATCATAATCACATATTGTGATTTTAAGACTGATAAAATAAGCCCAAAATAAAACTTTTAGTGTGAAACTAATGTATAGATGTGAATTAACAAAGGAGCAAAAAAGTAATCTATTTTCCCTAATATTCTTCCCATTTAATACATGAAATTTAAGGTAAAAGCAACATGTGACCAAATATCTAATACAGTATATAAAATACACTTGTGTGGGAATAAAACACAATTTTTTTGTAGCCTCTAAGAGAAAATTGGGAAACAAGTTTTTCAGGAAAGATTGGACTGTGAAACTCAGCTTTGAGTTTGACCAGGGAAGGAACCCAGGCTTCCAACACTTTACCAGCTCAAGTTACCTTCAAGGAAGCAATGATTCAGGAGGGAGAGAGGTGGTGGGAAGGTCTTTTTCAAGCCAAGGTAAAAATACCCAGAGATAAGTGAATGTGTGACTGAGTTCAAGGAATGGTAGCGAAGAATCATTCCATGCAATTTTTAATTGCATTACTTCTAGAAGTTATACCATACTTTATCTTGAATGACTTCATTCTGTCAGGAAAAATGCCACATGAAGTAACTGCTGGGTTTTATTTATTTACTAGGCTTAAAGTTTTTTTTAAGAGAGATTTGTTTATGTATAAGAATGCAAATTTTAAAAGCCTTCTGAAATTTACAAAAGGCTTGTCTTTTAAAACCTCTATAAATTAGATATGCTCTATTCCATACAACAAACTTTTACATGTTCTTTCTCACAAGATATGCAGCATCAACAGTTTGTTAAATTTGATTCTTTTGAAGAAGCCATTTGAATTTAACCTTGAAGATTCAAAAACCTATGGCCTTAGTCAAATATCTACTCATCAGAAATGTCAAATTAAAAAACCCCTGCTTTTTCTTTAAAACCTATTTGTGATCAAACTTTCCTGCAGTATTTTAATTTTACTCTTTGAATATTTCATTTTCCTCTAAATTATAAGAATTAGTTGATGCTTACATAAGACTGAGTAATGTTGAATGGATTTAATATTTTTGTGCACAATCCATTGATTTGTTATTTAGAGAACATTTTCTGTGCTCAACATATTTTTGGATGCTATTTTGTAAACATAACACAGCACCATCTCTACTGCCTCAAGAGTTTCAAGCCACTTTGGCCACCATGAAAATGTGGTGTCAGGTCTCCAACTACAGGATCTCAGTGTCTCAGCTCGCCAACTGAAGAATGGATCATAACTCACCAAAAGCCTAGTTGGTGGGCTCTGAAGTTCACGTCTGAGTTTGGCTCGGAAGGAAACCCACAACAGCCAGAGTTACTCCCACCCCAAATTGAGTGCAGCAAAGTACTAAGGGACCAGTTCCTGACAGATGAAAAGAACCTCTGATGTGACTTTTAGCTCAAAATTTCCCCACTGGCTTTGTTGAAACTTTTTTAGAACTCTACTTTATTTCATACCTAATTTCCATTCTTTCTTCTCATCTATAAGCATTAGACCTGCGTGGTGACTTGTAATTTTCCCAGTCTCCTCAATCTTCTCTTTTTTCACTCATAAGAGTTACCTTCAGTAAATCTCTTGGATTTCTAATCTGGTCATAACATTTGTTTCTTGAGAGAATTTAATTAATGAACCATTAAAACTCACATCTTAAGACTGAATGATTTTCTCATGTCTTCAGTAAAGTAGAGAAGGATATTTAGAGGAAGAGCACCAAGATGCAGAGAGGTAAGCAGCAGAGACAAAGCCTCTCTGAGTGTTGCTGTCCAGACACTGGAGTATCACAATGTGAGGAAGACAAGAGAGACAGAAGTGGGTCCCCTGTACACAGGAAGGATCTGAAGCATGAATTTTAAGCCCATGGAGAGAATGAAGAGAGAAACTTCAGTGAAGAAGAAGGAGGTAGCTAGTGGTGTCTGGGACTTGCTGCACGAGAGGAGAGATTCGAACCTGTGGACACATCGTTACTACTGGTGACCCCAGAGGCCTCCATGGAGAGACACAGTAGTGGAGGTGTTTTGGTTACTTATCTCTCATTGCTGAGACAAAATACTTGATGCTCAATATGAAAGAAGGAGAGGTTTACTTAGCTTACTGTTTTTTGGAGGTTTCAGTCCATACTCAGCTGGCTCTGAGGCAGGGTGGCACGGCACAGGGGCAGCCATTATGGCAATACCAAAAGAGACAAGAGCAAAAAGAGCAAAAGGGAAAATCCACACAATTAGGAGCAAAAAAGATTAAATCACAATGAACTTTGCAGAAATTCAGAAGATTGTCTGCACTTAGTTTAAGAACATGTATTTTAATAAGATGGAAAATGCAGAAGACTTTTATATACATATGAAATACCAAAGCTGAATCAAGAAGATATAAAAAACCCCAAAATAAACCAATATAAATCAATGAAATTGAAGATGTAATTGAAAACCTACCAACAAAGCAAAGTCCAGGCCCTGTCAGATTCACTGCTGAGTTCTATAAGAAATTTAGAGAAGTCCTAATACTACTACTTCTTAAACTCTTTAATAAAATTTAAAGGAAAGAAATATTCTCAAATTCATTCCTAGAATCAAGCATTATCCTGATACCAAAACCAGAGAAAGACCAAACTAGGAAGAGAACTATAGACAATCTTCTTAATGAACATAGATACAAAAATTTTCATTAAGATAGTTGCAAAGAGAATGCAGAAAATCATCAAGAAGATTATACACAGACCAATTTGATTCCATTCCAGGGATGCAGGGATGGTTCAACATATACAAATCAATAAATGGAATATATCATACTAATAGAGCAAGTACAAAAACCATATTATCATCTCAATAAAGGCAGAAAAAGCTTTTGAAAAAGTCCAACACTCATTTATGGTTTAAAAAAACCCTCCACAAAATTATTTATCTGAATCTGATAAAAGCCATCTATGACAAACCAGCAGCTAATATCACACTAAATAGAAAAATAAATGACAGCTTCCACTCTAAAATCAGGAACAAGACATCTCCACTCTTATGTAACATAGTCCTGGAAACTTCAGCCAGAGCAATTAGACAAGAGAAAGAAATAAAAAGAATAACAATAGGAAAGAAAGAAGTTAAACTATCATTATTTGTGAATGACATGATACTCTACATAGAAGTCTCCACTAAGACTCCACTAAAAAACTGCTAGATTTAAAAACCAAATTCAGTAGCATAGCTGGATATGAAGTCAACACTCAAATCAATAGCCTTTTGGTACCTGAATAACAAACTTACTGAGAGAGAAACAAGGGAAACAATATCTTTCACAATGGCATCCAAAAAAAAAAATACTAGAGGGCTGTGAAGACAAAGGAACACTTCTCCCCTTTTAGTGGGAATGTACATTGTTGCAACCACTGTGGAAATCAGGGTGGAGATTCCTTTAAAAACTAGGATTGTAGATCTCATTTGACTCAACTATTCCTCTGGCTATCCTCTGAGAAGATTTAAAAATATCATACCACAGCAGTATATGAGCATCCATGTTTATAGCAGCATGAATTATAATAGCTAAATCTTGGAAACAACCCAAATGCCTATGAACTGAGAAATGAATAAAAAAGATGTGGTCGTTTTAGACAATGGAGTACTAATCAGCCACGAATAAGATAAACTGGAGACTTTGATAGGTAAATAGATGCTACTTGAGACTATACTCATAAGTGAAATAAATCACACTTACATGTGTAAACATCTTACTGTCTTCCTAGTGTGAGAAGTTAAAAGAGTAAATAAGGTTCAAAATGTTCTTTAGATATTGTAAAATGGGAAGAAGTTGTTCAAAAGGAAAGAAATTGGGATACAGAAAAAGGAGAAAAGAAGGAAGGGAAAAGTGAAATAAAATCTATCTATCTATAAATATACATCTATCTATATACATTTATATAGATTATATTATCTATATATAAGGTAGATAAGATATACTACCACTTTCTTTTAGTTCGTTGAAAAGAAAGGTTTGTTAAAATATTGTTGGGACAATTAAATGCCTATATCTTGTACTCTGAGTAATTAATTTAAAGATAAAAATATGAAATATATGAACCATAATTACTCTATTACCTTGTTTTGAATTTTGGTCTTTTTTTCTTTTTAAAATTTTAAAAGAGATTTAAATGATCTAAGGAGGATCAGACAATAAATACTAGGTAATAAATATCATTATTAATAAGTTCATTGTATATTTGAGATTATTCATCCAGCAACTATTGATTATTTAGTAAGCTCCGGTTGAGTCCTAGGCATTTGGGATGCATAGACTGAATATGACCTAGTCCTTAACCCCTACAATGTCACTGAATTGTAAGGAAGGAAATATTCTATGAATAAGCTTTAATGGAAGTAGATACTCAGCATTATGAGAATTCATTTGAAGACACAATTAATTCTTCTACAAAAGAAAGTCTGAGGTTGGAGGCTCAGAAGTTTGAGAAGACAGCATTCAGCATGCAGAGAAGGAAAGAAGAGGAGTGTTCTGTCCAGTGGTACATTCTGAGCAAAGGTGGATAGGTGGGCAAGCATGCGGGTTATGTGAGTGGCAGTTATCTTGTACCATGGGAGCTTTCAGTTACTTGAGTAGAGTGGGTATCACTCTAAAAGCAGAAGCTTTTGCTATGATGACTGCTAAAATTTCTATCTGGAATGTCCCACAAAGGAATATCATTAAAAGGTTTGGGCCTCAACTTGGTGTCACTAGGAGCTGGTGGAAACTTTAAGAAGCAGAGCTTGGGGAGAGTCACTAGACATATGTGTGGTGCCACAGGAGACTTCTGAAACACTGGTTCTTTATTCTTTTACTGTCTACATCACATGCTGGCCATGAGGTGCATAGGTTTGTTTCTCCAAATGTTCTCACCATGATGTGCTGTGATGTAATCCACGGTATTTACAGACTCTCCTTAGTATGGGATCAGACTCAGAGTTCAAATTGTGAGAGACCAAAGCAAAGTTCTAATAGCTATCTGTGATGTGGGCAGAGACTTGGTGAGGAGGTCAAATAAATACACTTAAGATGGAGAACACAAAAACAATTAAAATCTATTATATCTAATATCATCCAGAAAATATTTCATGCGGTTAACCTATCTACATTTAACATCTTCTGCGTTTCAAATGCTGCACTCAGTGCTTGGGTATTCCCGGGAAAATAAGAGAGAAACTTTCCATCTGCATTTTTGGAATGCTTCCACTGAGGGGAAAACAATGAACTTCACTTTATTTGTCAACCTGACTGGGACATAGGGTGTTTAAATGTTTGCCCAAACATTATTCTGGCTACACTTGCGAGGATGTTTCTGGATGAGATGAAAATTTCAGTTTTTAGGTTACGTAAAATTTATTTTCTTCCTTAACGTGGATGGGCCTTATCTAATGAGTTTAAGGCCTAAAAATAACAAAATTCTGACCCTCCTATTAAAAGGAAGTGGTGATGAAGTGATCCTTCTATCTGACTGCCTTAAATTGGGCCATTTCCCCTCCTGATTTTAGATTGAAAAAAAAAATCACCTTTTCCTAGATCTTGAGGGTTTTTTTGTTTTGTTTTTGTCTTTGTTTTTCCTTCCAGGAACTGTAATCATCAGCCCTCCTGGTGCTCAGGTCTTTGAACTCAGGCCTGAACTATTCTATCAGCTCTCAACCTCTTGATCTTGCCTGCTACAGATTTTGGGACCCACTGGCCTCTATAAATACATGGGCTAATTCCTCATAATAAATCTCTTTCCATTCCATTCCATTCTTTCTTCTCTCTCTCTTTATCTCTCTCTCCTCTCCCTCCCTCGCTCTGTCCTTTTTGTCCTTTCTCTCCTCTCTCTCTTAATGGTTCTGTTTCTATGAAAAAACAACAGATACAAAAGGGAAACATAAAAATGTGTGAAGAGCTATGAAAGTGAGGATTTTGGGGTCCTCAGAGAACTGAAGAGGAGCATCTATTCCAGAATCAGAATAAGACACAGAAGAGCAGGGAAGAGCTACCCGAAAGAAGTGTTTAATTTCAGGCTTAGTGCAGCGATCTTTACAGATAGCCAGATGCTATTCAATAAAGGTCCAAAATAATGTCAACAGCTCCCCAGTGTTCACATGGAGTCAAGTGTAAATTCCTCTGCTAACGTATCTAAAGATGCCAAAATCTGCCAGTAGTGGAAAATGGCTTATTGCCAGTGCTTTCCTGCTCCTTGCCCAGGGGAAAATGCCTACAGGGCACAACACATTTTGATTCTTTCCAGATTTCCTAGACACACCTTTCTCTTCATCTGGATACCCTCCCTGAACTCTCTGTTGCTTATCTAAATCCTTCTCTTCACAAATGGGACAGCCTGGGCAAGTTATTCATCAGTCATCTCTCATTTTCTATATCTATAAACAAAGGCATAAGAACAGTTCCTAGTCCATAGGTTTATCATTAGGCACAAGTTCATTTTGAGCAACTAGTCTCTAACACATGTCAAATACTATGTAACTACTTCTAATTATTATTTCTACTTTTTTTAGTTCAAACTCACCTTCTACCTACTCCATCAAGTCTTTCCAAATAGTACCCTCCCAGAGGCATTGAATCTGATGACACTTTTAAAATTCTCTGTGGACACAGCATACAATATTTTTTCACGCTTCTTGTTTTCCAGGATGGTCCCCTGGAGACAGCCTGCCTGGGTCAGAAATCGTGTGTGGCTCACTGTGCACTAGGTAAACTTATTCCCTACATTCTGATCCCCATGTCTGTACATTATGCCTAATAATAATACTGCCTGCCTTTGTGTGTGCTTGTACTAACTCAGAGGTAAAGTATAGTTCTTCATCATACCTGTGGCATTTAGTGAGAATTCATTGAATATCTGACATTAATACATTTCAAGTTTCCTGGGCACAGAGCTTTGCCTTAATTTTCAAATTCTTAGCACTTATTCCAGTTACTGGATGATGATAAATCACTGTAGAAACTCAATGAAGGAGAAAGCATTCTCAGGGCAAAAAAAAAAAAAAAAAAAAAAATCCTTCAAAAGTAAAACTACAAATCTCAGTGAGTTTAGAGTGCATGTATTTGATTTGGAGAATATTTGTTTGGTGAGCTCTACCTGGATACTTAATGTGGGCTAGATGACTGTAACTGACATGCAGTCATCAAGAGACCTGCAAAGTAACGGGGATGGTGACAAATATAAAAACACAACCAGTGCAGGGAAGCACACAGTTCTTATTGTAAACCTCAGAACTGTGAGAAAAGCACTTCACCCATTCCTCAAATAGTCATATGGAACCTATTAGGCAAGAGTCATTGTGACTGTTCCACAGACTGGAACCAAGCAGAGGACAGAGGGGAGGCAACGCTGCTGCTCCTGCACCCCGTCCCTTCTGTTTAAAAACACAAACCAAGCTAAACACCTCCCTGCAAAAATAAAACAAAACAAAAATAGCTTTTGATTTACCTTTTGCACTTTCTAAGGCATTTCTCATACAATAGCCTTAACAACTCTGAGTAATTTTTAATAACCGGATAGATTGTAATAATTTGCCTGAATTCATAAATAAATATATTCTTCCACCAGGATTCAAAACACCCTCAGTACTGATTCCAGGTTCAGCAGCTCTCTCCCTGTTTCTCTCACTGCTTGGTCACACCTTGCTGTAACTTTAAGGACCTTCTTGACTTGATGTCCATCGTCTTTTGAGTTACTCACACCAGGTAGAAGGCCTGGTATTCTTCAAAACAGAAAAAAGACAAAGAAAATCAACAGCCCTCCTAAGGGCAGAAAACAGATGTATACTCTTTTCCTAAAAAAAATAGAAAATTACTAACCTTTATTATCCTTCCAAAAAAAAAATGTTCCTTGAGAAACAACAATTACGATTTTGCAAAGCAATCTTTAAGTATTCATGATACCTCAGATTAATTTGTATTGTAGACAGTTTTACCAGAGCTTTTAAGTGCTTCTGACTTTAGTGCTCTAAACTGCTTAAGCGTTATGCTTAATGGTTATACCATGAAATGCCTACCCACTTAACACAACAACCCTGGAAGCCAAATTTGTTCATTACATGTTACTTTAAAAAATCCCCCCCCCAGGTGACTTACTGAATACTATCAAATCTCAACTTCACATCTCAACAATTTTTCCCTAAATCCATATTAGAGTTCATTTGCTCAGCTCTGTATATATGAGGAAATGGTTCATTCTAGGAGTTGATGGCTGCTTCTGAGGATTTTCAGATGTTCTGTGTAGCCAGGCTGAAGCACGCAAATCACTTTCCCAAGGGGACTTTGCATTGTCTTGCTCCACATACCTGTGAGAATTCACTGGAACAAAATGCCCTGGAGGGCTGATTTGAATATCATTTTCTTAGTGGAATTCTTTCGAAAATGCTTTTTTATTAACCACTAAGGACTCAGAAGTTTGGACCAACCCAGCAGAGAGCTAAAAATGATGGTACAGATGCAGAAAATCATTAATTTATAATATAAACACAGGGAAGGAACAATGCCTGTTAGTCTGAGTTCTGAAAAGAAACTCGGAGAAGGAACACTTTGCCACAGGTAAAAAGTAATACTAGGAAAGGGGGCTGAAAAGGGTCTTTAATCCTTTTAATAATATTACTTATAGTAATTATTATTCAAAAGATTAAATAATACCATTATAAAGGCAGGCATTGAATCAAAATAGTGCTCAGTAAGTGTATCTTAGGCAGTCACCAAGGATATTTTAATAATGCTGATTTCAATTTGACTTTTAGAAGTTCTCTGTATCATTATTTGGTCAGAATGGAATTGTAACTAGAAGAGACTGTTTTAGCTTGAAACTGAATCACTGTTATTAAAACAGGTACTAAACTTGACAGAACAAGGTCTTAGCTCCCTCCTTTCATTAATGTCATTTTTTTCAATGCATTTAAAAGACAGACCATGCCCTAGATTCATAAGTCACTAATATATATTCATGAAGCAAACATAAGGAGTGTATTCTGCAAAACTATATACCTTACCATTTTCTTGTGTCAGATTCACGTCTTTTTTTTAACCTAAAGATTGGGAAATGTCTATTCAACAAATCTGGGGAGGCTATATCTTTCTCTGTGTTGTATACTTATGTATGTTTTCTCTATTATTTATTTTTAATTAAACATCAATTCATGCCAAAATAATTGTTGTCATACAATATATCAGTTCGGTATTGCAATTAAGTTATTGAGGATTGTAATTCATCTGTTGATTGAGTTTAATAAAGTTTTTGATATCTGTTGGTTATCAGCATGTTTTTTGTTGTTTTATATACAGTGTCTGGATATGTGGTATTAATTATTCATAGCTGAATCTGGAAGAAAATGAGAAACATAAAGGTCATAAATAAAAGTAATAAATGCCTGAAGAGTATAAATTTGTTTAGGTTGGGCTTACTGAATTCTAAGTGATTTTGTCTGATAGTAATTCTTCAACTTCTATTAAAATATATATTGAATCGATTCTATTACCTGGAGTTGAAAATCACAATCTCTATATATTTGAATTGGTTGATATTACACTGAGTTCAAAATCATAATCAAAATTTTTAAAATTTGCTAACTAAAGTTTCTTCTTCTTTTTTAGATTTATGTCTAAATATTGTTGCCTACTTTGTGTGGTAACCCTCAGATCCTCAGACTGAATATGTGGAACCCCTTCTGTTGCTTCATAAGTTCTTGAATATTTTATAAGATCTCACTTGGCATTTTGTCTATTTCATTGTCCTTAGAAACACTATATATTTTGTATATTGTTACGGATAAATAATGAGCAGTATAAGTGTCATATCTTTGAGTAAATAACTACATATTATACACTGTATCATGATATTTTACTTCTCTCAGTAACATGCACCATCACTGAAAAGCTTAATATTGAGTTCAAAGAAAGATGACAGATACCTTGACTAAGAGAAAGGAGTGGACACTGCACTTTGGGGAGGTAAATTCATCTACACCAACTAGTTGGTTTAGTTTAGAAAGGGAGCACAAAATTTATATTTTGGAGATAAATCCAGCTCCAGAGTTTGAATTATTTGAGAATAGTTTTAATCAAGTGTAACAGAATCTTTAAAGGGTTGCTGTTATAAGTAATAAAATAAATACTAGTAAAGGCATATTGAGTTCGAAGTATGATTTACTTATTTCAATCACCATAATGACTTTATTTTTCCCATTTTCCAAAATTTGAGCTTTGGAATCATAATAGTAAATGAAGAAATAAAACAACCATGGTAATGCACAATGAGGTTTTTGCCATTTGTAGAAATGATAAGATAAATTTGGCTGTAATAGGAAAAACTCAATACAAGTGACAGGTCAGAAAATAATATCATTGTATATGGCTCTAACTGAATTAACACATTAAATTTGTTTTCATCTTTAAAAAGATAATCACTGTTTTACATCTGTCTTTCTGTTTAAGGTAACTTGGATTTGGTTTTCACCAAATTTGGAACAGTTTGCTGTGCAGCAGCCCAGCTTGCGGTAAAATGACATTTGATGGTATTTTTCATACTGGCATATTTTGTGTAATATTTAATGTCTTTTCAATAGCATTTGAAGCATAAGTAGAAATTCCCAAGCTAGCTATCTTAAAAACAAAAATAAAAACAAAAACAGTTAGACAACCACTGTGAGGGTCTCAGCATACAACTGCTTTAAAGCTGCTAATGTCTATGTGCCCAATTAATTATAATACTTAAAGACAAATGTTCAAACATGAAAAGAAAAATATATGTCTAAAAGAAAGAAAAATTGTGAAGTATTATAAAGATATAAAATATAACATGGCAAATTTATAGCCATAACTCTTACTGTATGCTACTATATGTGACTGCAGAGCCACAAAGAATGGCTGGCACTTCAGTTTTTCCATGGTCAACTGAGGGGTTCATTCATCCATTAATTCACCTCACACATATTTTCTTTTTAAAAAAATTTATACATTTTATTTGCAGTATTACACGTTTGTGGTACGTGATAAACACCATGTTCATTGTGAGTAGTTACTACATGTATATAACACATCTTAATTCTTTTTATGCCCTCTTTCCCACTCCCTGCTTCCCCCCTCCCTCTTTCCATCATATAGGTCCCTTCTCATTTACAAAAATTCTAGCTCTCTGTTACCTATTATCTATCCTTTATAGTGCTCTTTCATTTATTTATACTTTGAGTTTCTCATCTAAGAGAAACCATATGAAATTTAACCTTTCTGATACGTATTTTCTTACACATTCCAGATGTTCTCCTAAGTGCTGAGTAAAGAAAACTGGAACAAGGGAGGCCTATAAAGTCTCTGTTATTATGGAGCTGCATTCTTACCGTATCAGGGAGCAGAAAATGCTGCAGGTGGATGGGTGGGGATAAAGTAGGGAAAACAAAATTGAAAAAAATGCTAAGAATGGGTTTCAGGATATCACTTTTCTTAGGTAATAATATAAGAAAATTTTCATGGAAAGGTGATAAGTGAGTAGAGCATTAAGAAAATTCTAGGGAATTTTAGACAATTCTAGACAGAAAGTAAGTTCAAAGATCCTGAGCTGAAGGTGTTCTTGGATTAATACCAGAAGTCAAGAAAGAGGCCCAAGGGACTTGCAAACTAGGCAAGGATGGTAAAGAAAAAAAAAAAAAAACAGTCACGATTTTATAAAGAATTACACTTTAAGTTTTTGTAGGAACAAAGAACATGTAAATTGGTCAGAGAAAGAATAGAAATAAAGCAAGTAAAAAATGCCTGTATGCACAACTTTTTCAAGAGATTTTGTTGTATACAGAAGTAGACAAATAGGGTGCTGGCTAAAAGAGGATGCAAAATCAAGGGAATTTTTGTTTTTTTTCTTTTAAGTTCAGATATGGTTTTGCATGTTTGCATAAGCAATACATTAGAAAGGAGAAATTATTAGAGAAAAAGGAGAAAGATAGCCAACATAATTTCCTTGCTTTGGTAACATTGGGTGGTGTTTGAGTAACTTTTTAGTAGCTAGTCCACAATATCAACTGTCCACAATTTAAAGGAGGAGAAGTTCAGCTTAGTTTATAATTACATTTTCTAGTCAGATGCCTTCCAGGCAAATACAGAATAGTAGAAGGATCTGGCTGCTCCTATGATAACCAGGAAGCAGAGAAAAGCAAGAAGTCAAAAGGAGACAAAACCCTTTTAAGTCACAAATCTAGTGACTTACTTCCAACCAGGTCCCACTTCCTAACAAGACATTTAGCCCTGAACCATGAATTAATCCACTGATGACTACAATGCTCTCATAATCTATTCACCTTCCAAATGCTCTGCCTTTGAGTACATGAGGCCTTTAGGGAACATTATGGATCTAAACCACAACATTTTATCCTTGTTCCTCTAAATACTCATGTGTATCTTTTTATACAAAATGCATTCAGGACAAGAGTCACCAAAATTTTAACACTCCAGAAATGTGGAAAGTTCAATTCCAAATTTCCTTCAGAATCAAGGCAAATTATTAGCTGTAAGCCCCTGTAAAAACAAAACAAAACAAAACAGTCAAATATTGCCAAGGTATAGTAGGATGTCATGAGGTAGGCATTCCCATTTCAAGAGGGAAGTAGAAGGGTATAGAAAGGAATGGGACTAAAGCAACACTAAGACCCAACATTAAATCCTGTAACTCCATGTCCAATACCCTTGGCAGATAGTGGTAAGATGTGAGCTTCAAAGGGCTTTGTCATTCTTATCCCTAAAACAATGCTGGTTATTGCTTACATGGCCTGTCCTTTATATTAGCTCTACTTACTTCCTGCGGCTTTCTCAGATGATACACATTCCTGTTTGTTTGTTTGTTTTTTACTTCTTGAGGTATCTATTCCTTTTTTAGTTTCACTCTCATAGCTTTATGCACTGAATCCTCAGGGGCACACTGCTTGGCCTCCAAAATCATCTGAAATCTGTGTAAAAGCCTCCTTGACCCTAAAACTCTTGCATTCTTTATGTCCATGAAACTAATGCCATGTGAATGTTTCCAAGGTCTTCTGCCACCTTGAGCCATAGCCAGGCTCCTATGAAACATGATGTAGAGGCATCTATGTGCCTGAATGAATGAGCACTATGAACAGAATACTATGAAAACAGGTATCTCTATCTCGGCATCCCTTCTTGAACAGTGTGCCCTGGGGCTCTCTTTTCAAAGTGTAATCTTCTACTTTTGCACCTTGAGCCTGTGAAGGGTGAGTCTTGATGATCTTGAGATGTCCTCAAAGCACTTTTCCTAATGTGCTAATGCAAATTATGTGGCTGCTTTTTAAAATTAATCTTTTTTAGAATCATACTCTTAAAGACCACAGATTTGCAGCTTCCTTTCTGATGACATTGTACCTTTTAAAAAAAAATCATTTAAATCTGTTGTTTGCTCTTTGTTTTGACTATAGATCTCACTGAAAACAGCAAGCAGCACCTATGCTACACCTTGAACATTGGGCTGCCTTGAAATTTCTTCCATTAGATTAATTAGTTTACTACATCTAATCTCAATCACCCACAAAACCCTGGGACATGGAAAAGAATGTATTTTTTTTGCCAGGGTGTAACACACATGGTCTGGAATCCTATGGCCAATGGAGTCCTTGTTTCCAACTGAAATCTCCTGACTCAAATATTTACTATCTTCTGAGCTCCAACCAGAATCCTCCATCAAGCTTAACATATGGCATTCTAGAGAATCTTTAGTTGGCATCTCTAAACCTTTCTAGAGTTCTGCCAAAAACCAGTTCCAAAGGCTTTTGAACCAAATGGACAGGTAGTCACAGCAACGATCTCACTTCTGATACCAAAATCTGTCTTAGTCACTTCCTCTTTTCTGGGAGACAATATGCGACATCCACAGCTTAAAGGAAGCGAGGTGTATTTTGTCTTATAGTTATAACACCTGGTCCACTGCCTCCAAGGCAGAAATAGTATGGTGCAAGAATCTGGCAGAGGAAATCTGCTTATTTGTGGTATCCAGGAAGCAGAGAGAGAAAGGAGGAGATGAGGAGGAAGATAAACCCCTCCAGATCATATACCCAGTGATGACCCATGTAAGCTTCTACCTAATAAGAGAATATTTAGCTTTGAGCTCATTCAGATGAGTACAATGCCTACATGACCCAATCTCATTCTAAAAGCCCTATGTCTGAACTTATTAGACTGTTAGGGGTCATTCTAGATGTAAACTATCACAGATGAAATTCAGGAAGAAAATAGGATGGTCTAAAATAGAACAGGGACATACTACCTGGCCTTTCAGCTCTCCATCTGAAATCTGGGTGAAAGCCTCTCTAGTACTAAAACTCTTGCATTCTGTATGCCTATAAAACCAGTGCCATGTGAATCACTCTGAAGAGCATTAGCTTTGAACTCATCTAAATGTGTACAATGCCTGTGTGATCCACACTCTAAACTCCATAGTAAGGAAAATAAGGGCAAAGTTCTGAAGCTAGATACAGGGATTGCTAGGTGTATGCTGGAAATTGTTGGAAATTTAGCTTTTACTTTCAGGTTGTTTTTTGTGCTCATACTCTGATGAGAGATGAAGATAAATAGACAATGAAATGTTACAATGTGAACTTACTGGAGAAAGGGAGACTAGGAGTTATTGCATGTGTGCTTGGTTTGTGCTTGATGTGGAGAAGTAAAGGTGTTGAGGTGATGTACTAAGTGTGGTACATTAAGTGGGCAGCATAATCAAACACCTTGGGGCAGGACAGTGAAGGGTACGCTGGGCAGTGAGAATAGCTAGAGTGGCTATTCATGGCTGATGAGAAATGCTGGGAGTGTAGAGGTTTAGGACAATTTCAGAGGACTATATCATTTGGACATTTGAAAGTGAAATTGTTAGGATTTGTCAATACATTGATTATGAGGGGTAAGTATATGAGTGAAGAATAGGCTACAATTCATAGCTCTGCTTCTTGTTTGAGTAAGTGGATTTATGTTGATGTTCACAGTGAGTTTTTACTCATGATTGACTCATAGGCAAATTCGCCTTCTGCATTTAAATATAACAGATGTTTTACTGCTCCCTTTGAAGACCCCTAGTGCTCTCCCATGCTGTATTGGTTTCTTTTTCTTTGACTATATCCAAAGTTTATACTATTCATTGAAAATCCTTTGAGAATTAGACATCCTGTACCTATTTTTCAAAATGAATTATCTCATCAATTTTTATACCAACCTACAGGCAGAAGTATGGAATAAAATGGAGATTCAGTATGAATACTTTAACATGTCTCTCAATGCTCAATTAATAGAACAAAAATAGCTGAGGAACAGTTCCTAAAACTGCATTAAATTCATTGTATATTGTATTGTGTGTTATGTCTGTAGCGTGACTGTAGTTTTCAGAAGTGAAATTAAGACCCCTTAACTCTTCAGTCCTTTAGTACTTGAAACATATGAGGGAAGTCAATTAATTTTAACATGAAGTGAAAAAGTCTGTAGATGACACCATGATTTGAAACTTTAAATAAACTGATAATTTTTACTAGATAAGGTCAGAGAGGAGAGGAAGACTTATAGAGTCCTACCACTGGCTGAAATGCTAACATGATAACAGAAATGGAGGGGCAACTTAAAAGATTTAAAGACAATCAACATATCAACTCTATTTTGATTAGTTTTGTGACTATTCTTAATTCTTTCATAAATAGGAAACCTGAGTTCAGAGAGTAAAGTGACTGGATCAAGGTTATTCAGTTTTAGCATCAGATCTAAGCTCAGGAACAAAAATACACAGCACCCTTTCCTGATAGAACATTTTATCTGCCAGTATCAAAATGGTACTTCCCAGTATTCTCCATTTCAGCTTAAGCACATTGTTAATAATGACAACTTTTCAGGAAAAAAAAAAGATGAATGAAACATGATTATAGTACAAGATTATAGTACAAGAAAGAAGATAAATAATTAAAAAATTACTCCCAAATGTGACTAGCCTGCAGTTAGAATTGTGAAAGGATACTAAGGAAGCACAATAGTTGGAAAGACTTGTTTGAGTCAAGGAATAGAGGGATGAAGGAGGCTTCTTTTTGTCCATGAAGCCAAAAATATGATTTCAAATATGTTGATGACTACTGGACACTGAGTTAAAGAGAAGGACCTACTGGTATGAAGGCAATAAGAATACCAGATAGAGTTTTCAAATTTTGTGGTTTCATAATTGTGCTTCATTTTCCATATATTTCTTAAGCAGAAAATTTCTTACCCTTCTAACAAAACAGGAGTATGTTTCCTCCTAAAATAGCATACATTTTTGAACTCATAATTCTTATTTCTAATATTAAACATTAAAGAGATCTATCTGACTTAGAGTAAGTCATAAACAAGCAATTTCAAAATAGGCAAACCTTAATACAAGCAACCCAGATAACAAAGAACTTGTTGCTTTTGAGAAATCTCAGTGTGACATTTATCTTACTATCTAAACTTGCAGGTGTGCAAATCTTGATGCAGGATGGAGGGTTTTCAAGATGATGGTGATTGTGGTAATACTAATTTGTGCACCATTAGTTGCCTTAAATCTCTACACCTCTACCTTCACTCATCATTTAATCCCCTGCCAGGTTAATACAATCAAAGAAGAAGCATTATATTACTTAAATTTTATTAATAAAAATTCTCTATTTTCTGAGAAAAAGAATTTATGGAACTCAAAGGGTAAATTTATAATAGTGTGACAAAAAACAGAGGCAGATTCCTCTAGATTCCTTTCTTTACTTCATCACTGATTTATTATAAATTTTCTTCAATTTCTGTTAGCCTGTAACTCTCCTGGGAGCTCAAGGAAGCGTTATTCCAAGAGAGGTCACTGCATTAGTATATGGGAAGGACAAAACAAGATACAATCACCGTACAAGATCAATCCTCCATGCAATATTCATTTATTCAACAGTTATTTGTTGCCATCTGCTAATCAAGGCACTGAAGGATAGGAAGGTGAGTAAATGCTTAGCAAGGTGCTTAGCCTCAGGTGAGAGAGAGGCAAATAAGGCAAAGCTTTGTGCTGTGCCAAGTCACAGAAAACACCCTGTCTGTATGTTTGATCATAATCTTTACTTCAGTGGAGAGGAGGTACAGGGATGTTTCCTGGAGGCAAGAATTCTTAGGGAAATCTCACAGGTGCACAAAGAGACTGGTGGTTGCACTTAGCTCTGCCTCAACCTTTGCTTATCATAAATGGGGCCAAACATATAGGTCAAATGGGAAAAAATGAAAAACAAATGGCTCAAAGATGCCTTAGGTGAATGTAAACAGAGAAACTGTTGGTATCAGCTGAATACATGTAAAATGGTCTCTATTTTTAACATTGCTGATGTATAAAGAAATAAAGATGAAAAGCTGTGTTCAGGGTTTCTCCTTAGAGAATACAGGGTGATATGATACAGATGTCCAAGGAGCACTGATAAAAAATGAAAGCAAAATCCATATATATTCTTTTAACTTCGTAGGGAAGGATGGGGAGCATCGATTGTCATAAGACCACTAAGGATTTTACTCTGTATCTAAATGGCTTAATCCACTGGAAGCTTGGAGTTGCTTCTTTAATGAAGCCATCTCTATAATGAATGGACCCTTCAACCTTCACAAGAGAAAAAATGGCAAGGTGTGTGTCAACTTCCAATAAATTGCGTGGGAGGTAAAATGATCAATAAAAAGTCTCTCACTGTCACCTTAAGGGGCGACTGGCTACAGAAATGTGCAACAGGGTGGAAAAACAGCGGCAGTACTGGATATGGTTAAGAATTCAGAAAAATATAAAGGAGTGTGTGTGCATATTTGACAGAAGTAAAGGAAAGACAAAGGCATGGATCTGTTCAATCAAATTGTATGACAGAGCTAGGACTAGAGATTAATCTCCTGCTATCTACTGACATCTATCAAATACAAGATAGCTGAGTATCTGTAATTCCTTAGAATGTTTCAACAAATTTTGATAAGAACATCCCTAAGAGAAACTGTAAAACATGTTTTTAAAAAGAGATTTGAAATGTCAGAATATTTAATCAAGATGTGTTTGGGTCATGACGTATTGTATTTTCCCTTTCATTTTTTAAATAAAATTTCAAAAAAATTTATACCCAAACCCCAAATTCTTGCATACTAAAACATAACAATGAATATTAAAATAGATTTTTTTTCCATAAAATTAATAAAGGCAAATGCCATAAGCACAACTTTCAAATACATCTTTCCCATAGGGAATATGTGGGATTGCCTCAGGTTATAAGGTTGGTAGAGAGACAAGAAATGCTAAGTGGGAATTTACACTGTACAAGACTTGGGAGAAAAAAATTAAGCTTGCCTTGTTAAGACTAATTACCATAGATGAAAAGAGCTAGATTTCTTAGAGTATTCTTTAGCTCTTTCACTCCACTAAGCAGCCGTCCCCAAAGTGCGAATACCTTTTCTACTACATTCTTAAAATGTTTCATATTCACTATTCATGATTCGCACTTCTAAAAGACTGACTTCCTGATTAGTGCCTAAGTGGAATGAGTATAAAATATATCTCAAAAATTAGCACAGGCCTCTGAGGTGTAAGCCTGCCTTTCTTAAAGGCTATAAGAATTTTTTTGAAAGGAAGAGGGAGGAAGGAAGGAAGGAAAAAAGGAAGGAAGGAAGGAAGGAAGGAAGGAAGGAAGGAAGGAAGGAAGGAAAGAAGATGAGGAGGAAGGAAAGAAGTAGATTACCCCAGAACTGGTACTAGTTTTTCTCACAATCATTCATTCATTCATACATCCTTTCTCCAAGGAATTGTAAGCAATGTGTCCTATATTTGGGAGTGCAAGGATTTTCCACATTTGAAAATCTTGGAATTTTGTGTTTTATCATTCACTACCACAATAAAGGAAATACTGATTCTATGAATTTTACCTTCTTTACCAGAATTGTGCACATAGCAATTTATGCAGTATTTGTTCCACATAATGATTCTATCTCTTTGCCACCTAGTCCTCTAGTAGGCTGATTTCTCAATTCAGATAGCACTACAGTGATTCTTTTAATTACAGTAATTCATAGTTTTAAATGAAGAACCAGAAAAAATTGTTTTATCTTTGTTTACTACCAACAGATAGTAGATAGTACCAACAGATAATACAACACTTTATTTGTTAACTTCTTCCCTGTTTTTGTGAAGATTGAAGGTTTATCATTTTTTGTCTTTTTTTAAAATAGAAGGCAAATAGCCTCTTAAGAAATATGCACATTATTATCTCAAGTCAGTATAAGTGATTTTGAAGATCTTCTAATTCACTTACATATCTCTCAATTCTCAGCAGCCAACTTCAGCACTTAAAATTTACCATGTAATCATTATATAGTTTGTAACCATACTGAGTTTTCTATTTTGATCAAAGTACCCCCTCTTTCCCCAAAATTTTAGCGGCATAAATTATAGGATAAAATCTAAACTCTCTCGTTGGGTATTCAATGTGTACCATAGTTAGATTCCAACTTATAGGTATTTTTTTCCTCAGTAATAAATCAAAACTGTATTTTAGCCAACTGGCATACTGCTGGTCACCCAGACATACCTTCTTTTTTATTTTTTAATTAAATATCTTTTCTTTTACCATCTCTTCTCTGAACTGGCCGAATTATCCTTTTCCCTCACACAGGAGGCTCCATCCTGACCTCCCTAACCAATCTGCTTTGAATCCCTTCCATGCTGCCTTGGTGTGCTCCTAACTTTCTGGAAATAGTAAGGTGTCATGTGATTCATTATGTTACTACATGTATGATGTATTTTAACAATTCCCTTATAAAACTTTTACTGTAAACCCATGTATTAGAAAAAGAGTTTATCATCTACAAGGTCTAATTTTTAGTTTCAAATTATGTAACTAGCATTTGGGTACATTAACTTGGATGGTTTTAACTTCATATTCCTGTTTTGCAGCAATTTTACTATGTATCACATTTTTTTCTCTATAAAGGTAAATGCTTGTAGTTTGATGCAATTTGTGTATAATTCACTATTTCCCTGACAGAGGGACTTATATAAACCTGGTTTTTTTCTTTACGTATTTGAATGTGAATCTCAAATGATACAATACACTTTTCATCTTCTAAAATAATAAACTTGTCATCTAAAATTACCAAAAAACTTTGGAAATACATTAACTGTTTGAACTCTCTTGGAGTTTTTTAAAAATTCTATGAAGTATGTACATGGAGGAAAATTTAATTGCCAACGTTTTCTATCTGATGTTAACAAATCCACTTGCGAATATCAAATTGGGTGTTAAAATTTGATGTTTTGAAAAAATCTTAGATGCAAACATAACATTTGCCATGTTGTGATTAAATTATTTTTATAATTGTCTAGTCTCTTGTATCTTACCACATCTTTGATTTCATGAGATCAGAGAGTATCTACTTGTTCATCTGCATATTTCTGCTACTAAAAACAAATTCCTGGCATGTGGCAGGATTTTTGTGAATATTTATTAGATCAATAAATTAAAGGATGAATAATTTCAAAATAAATAAATTGAAGAATAACTAATCCCACCTGTATGCCTACTTGTCTGGGTTCTGATTCATCATAGGTATACAGCTCTTTAAATATAGGTGACACATCTGACACTAGTTCACCAAGATTTCTCTAAATCAGTTCAATTTCTAATTCTTAACCCACTAATTAAAATTGGTATTTCCAGCGAGATCATTTTTCTCTGTGTAAGGGTTGGCTTTGAATCAGTGGTTTCCATCTGTAAGGTTTGTCAGGTAACAGAAGCAGCAAAAACAACACCAGAAGAAAACAGAGTTATAAGTATGTGGTATGGAAGAGGAGCAGTCAACTGATTGATTGATGTCTTAGGATCTAGAAATATCAGCATTTTGGCAATAGTATTGGCTGGTAATGATGGTGAAGGTACTGTTAGTTCAGAAAGTATAGGTGAATGGATGTCAAAACAGGCACATTCCACTCTGGGATTCTCAGAACTAATGTGTTCTGGAGAGAATGATTAATATGGTCACTTCAAGAGACTGCTCAAAAGCCAGTAGCAAATTTTTCAATGGGCATGCGATTTCCCTGCCTTATTGCTGATGCTACAACTGAACATGCGATGAAAGCTAATGTTGCCATGACAGCTATGGTTGGAGACAGGATAAACCCTCCCCCTGCTGAAGAGAATCAGAATGAAATGGGGATCTTATTGTATCCACATGTAGCTTCTGAAATGGCTATGAAAAGAAGTTTTCAAAGCAGCCCCAGAAAGTAGCCAGCAAGAAGAGGATCATATTCTCCCCATCTCACAAACCCTCTTTATAGTCTATACTATCAGAAGTTATTTATCAGGGTCAATTCAAGTAGGATCTGGAAATCTAGAAGGGCTCATTGATTTTTATAGGATGTTATTGCAGAAAACTGCTATGGTGCAAGGATCAAAAGAATGTTTTCACTTTTTAAACACTGTTTACTATCTTGAAGGCATGGCTAAATTTTTAATTTTCGGCATGCTTCTTGTGCATCCTAGCACGCTTTTTTAGAAAATCTATAATTTGCATTCAAAAGGAGAGAATGCAATGTTTGCATAATCATTGTTCTGTAGTGTTGCTCTCACCTAGCGCAGTATTTATAGCAAGTTTCTGACCTCAGTCATGAAATGCGATTTTTCTAGAGTTTGAATCAACATGATTATAATTAAAATAACAGAACACTGAATTATAGTTTTTACTCAAAATGTAATGAAATCTATAAAGACTCTCAGGCTTATTTGAAAAAGAAATATATATATAATAAAAAGAAATCTCTCTGCAAAAAATGTATAGCAGTTATGGCACACACACCTAACATACTAAGGAGAAGTGTTTGGTATTTGAATGAAGCAAACAGCAAAACTGAGATTTTATCTTGCGAGGAGAAATATATAATAAGGTAAAATAGAAGTAATAAATATGAACTATTCATTACCAGCAGAATATCATTTTAGGGAGGATAAATAAAAAGTACAGCTTGAGGGAAATAAACTACCAATCAGTTTTAATAGGTTTTATGTCTTTGAAAATTATTCAAAACAAGGATTAAAGTAAATGACTTTAAAGATATTTTCTGTATCTGATTTTAATGATTATATGGGTTAGTAAATCAAAGCTGTCTACATTTCTTTCCTCGTACAATATTCTTCTTAATATTTATGACCCTTTCAAGGAATTATGTCAATTTATTCCTGTTATTTACAGCACTGAATTTTTTTCCATTGAAACATTTGCTACCATGATTCAATGGGCACTTTATTATGAATTGGTCAGTAATGCAGAAAGAAACAAGTAGAGGTTGAGACTGCTTTGGAGCTTTGGATGAATAAAACATTTGCCAGAAAAATGTGGCAAATTATTTTTTAAAGAGAAAAGAAAGAAGGAAAAGAAAGCGAGAATGAAAAGAGGAAGGAGATTAAAACAAATAGGATGATAAAAATTGTTGACTTTCTAAGGAACTAGTTCCTACAATTCTGATGGTTTTCTGATTTTAACCCACATGTTTAAATAATGATTTTTTTTAAAAAAATCAGTATTTCTTAGCTTTTTTTTTATTCCATATATCAATAAAATGTGGTCACCTCATTACAGATGTGATTAATTTTTAGGGCTTCCTTCAAGTATTACCTTAGTTTGTTTTCTTATTACCCATTGAGCTTTTCAGATGATACATATTATATTCTCTGTAATCCTACAGCTTTCTTTCCACTAAGGATTAAAATGGTAACAAGACAAATTGCAAAATGGCTTTATTTTTCTTGTGTGAAGACACAACACTATCAGACAACTTTGTTCCTTCTTAGCTTGCACTTGTCAAAAGGTGCTCACTGCATAGAATCTCAACACAACTTCAGGAAAAAGACATTTTGTGCAGTGACCATTTGCACCCTGTGGAATGGCCTGAGTTCAAATCTTGTTCTGCCATTTGCATGCTGATGAACTTAGGTGAATTATTTAATTTCTGTGATTCAGTCTCTTCACTTGACAAATCAGAAAATAACAGCAGCTGCCTTAAATAGATATTATCTGAGAAAGTAAACATGTGGAAGTGTGCTGTCCAAATGATCTGTATTATTATAAACTGCATCCAGTTGTGCATACCCCTAAAAAAGATTTGAGTCCATACTCCGTTTTTCCTCTTTAATCAACAAAATGTGACATATTGAGTCTATTATGGTGGTGTTTTCTAGTTTTCGTTCATTTTTTTTTCCTTCTTCATTTTATCTCTATAAAGTAACATGTTTTAATTCAGAGATAAGTTTGCACTACTATAATATAGTGACGACTTTTTCAGCAACATCGTGTGCATTTGTTTCTTTTCAGTTCCTATAAAAGTGGTACAATAATTTCTGAGAGCCATTAAAACACTTAAAATAACCCTGGGCAAAACATTAACTAAAAGAGCAGATAATCTCCCAAAGAGCATGCATTTAATGAAATTCATGCCATAAACTCAAAAGTAGATGATCCTATCTGCACAGGGAAATAAAGTGAAAGTCATAGTGAGGTTAGGGATTAACCTGAGTGTCTTTTATATACTCTAATGTTTTAATCCCGTTTCTCCAAAGTTTTATAATGGGAAAGAAAGCCCTATTATCATTGACAGTGTCCTAAATGATAAAATAATCTTGGAAAAAAAAAAGGCTGCCTGGGGAATTATAGGCCCGGAGCTACTTAAACAGAGTGGAACCGTAAGAAGAGATGTAGGATTATTAAAGTGGAAATGTAAAGGACTTTCTATTGCTGAAGTCATAGGAAAAATAAGATATTTTTGTTGTGGGAAATTCCAAACTGTTGCATCTACAGTTCTTCTATTCTCTTTCTTGCTTCTGCAAAAGATTTACTTCTCTATCTGCCTTATATCTCCATAGATAATATATGGAAAGATGCAAAGATGTCCTCACCTCTACATATGGTGCCCAATCCTTAGACTGGTTCTACAGGCATTGATCAAATTGGCTGTGCAGAGTCAAGCGGGTATTTTCGGGTATATTCACAATCAATTCTAAATGAAATTACTAAAAACAGCTATTTGGCAATCCAATTTCTTCATTAATTTTGTCTAAAATCATTACATTGACAGGCTTTGATCCTTCAATTGTCTTAAAAAGATAACATTCTCTATTTCTAAAGAGATGATTGAGAAATCAAAGTAAAATACTTTAAGTATAGGATACTTTCTTTACTTTTGTAAACTTAGCCACAAGATGAATATGTGGAATTGGTACACATCAAAATGTAGAATTCCAAATATTTCTCTAGATCTAATTGTCTACAGACAACTGACCAAACTGATTGTTAAAGTTTGGATCTTAAATATCCCCTGGAAATATGTTGATGTCTTCATCACTAGTTGATGGTGTAATTGGGAATAGCGAAGTCTGTAGGTGGACTCCAGTGAGAGGAAGTCATATGATTGGGAGCATGCCCTCGAAGAAGTTGTTGGCCCCTTTCTCCCTTTGTTTTCTGGTCACCATCAGTTGGAAAGCTGCAGTCCACCAGGTGCTCTGCTTCACCATGGGCACCAAGGGACAGGCCAACTGGCCATGGAAAAAATTCTTGAAACCAAGAGCCAAGATAAACATTTTCTTCTTTCAAGTTGACCCCTTTGTTCAGGTATTTTGTCACTTGATGGAATTTTGATTAAAACAATGGATTTCATCAGTGTTTTCACAGAGATTTCCTAAGATATTCCTTTTTCTTTTCTTTTTTTTTCTTCCTTTCTTTCCTCTTTCTTTCTTTCTTTCTTTCTTTCTTTCTTTCTTTCTTTCTTTCTTTCTTTCATTTCTCTTTCTTGGTACTGAGGATCGAACTCATGACCTCAAGCTTGCCAGGCAGACGCTTATGCCACTGAGCTAAATCCCCAGCCTGATATTTTCTATGTAGTATTATAAATTATGACCTAAACTTTTTTCTAAAGTTGTTCGTTCAATTTTAATAATTATACTGGCAAGCAGTTAACATCACATAAATAACATATAATCTCTCTTAAATAACATATATTATGTTTTTGAAGCAGAGTTACCTATGGTAGCTGTGGAAAAGATCTTCAGGAAGTAGCTAAAGAAGGAAAGAAGAAATTAGATATTCAGACCAGAAAGAAAATTCTCCATATCTTTCATATAAGTAGAACTATTTCAATGTCAAATCTGCTGTAAAAGGAAGTCAGTTCTGTTTGAGCAATAAAGAAAATAAGTTCGGACATTTTAACTGGCATAGAAAAGGCATGAGGGATAAGTGATTAGTTTAGTTAGAACACGGTGCTAGTTGGACAGAAGTCGTTTTTGGATTAAATCCTTCATTAGTGCTCCAGTTTCAGCAGGGTAAAAGCCAGATGAATGGCTTATGTCTTCCTGATGGCTTCCTTACTCTGCCTTCTCTTGCCTCCTGTCCTCTTTTCCTTTTCTAGGTTTAAGCAAATACTTGAGCCAGGTTTACTCTACAGCTGCCTGTGAATAGTACACTGTCTGCACCACTCCCCTCAGCACTTCCTTTCTTCAAGCACCTGTCAGTTTTCCCTGGAGACAAGCCTGCACCCTCAGAGCTCCCTTAGGCTGGCTTCAGGTACTCCTAGTGTCACCCTCTCACAAAACCCTGTGCTCTCTAAAGGCAAGGATTATGTCTTTCATTTATTCAAAACAAACAAAACAAAAAACATAGGGTTTGGAATCTGGAAAGTCTTCAAATTATTCAATAAATGCATTTATTTTTGGACTGAGTAAATCTAGTTAGCATGTTTGAATGAGTCTAGTTAACAGGTTGTAGTTCTAGAGAATACTCACTTCTCCTGGGCTTGGACAGAGATATCTTCTGAGAGATACTTTAGTTACATGAGGAAATTGATGGCAGGTCAGCAGAAGCTCATGACCATAAAGGAAAAAGGCAATGAAACTAAATTGTAAGTTGAAAATAAAAATGAATCAATAGTGTCATTTTCTTTTTAAAAGGACAGCCAACTTTAGCTATCAAATTATTACAGGGTCTTTAAAATACTTAAGATATGACCACAAAGTAATGCAAAGATTTTAGTAAACAACACATGAAAGCCAGTACCATTAATTTAAAGTCATTCAGTTACAGATACATTTAATAGGCTGCTTTTATAGCAGTTATGACAATTATAGCTTATAAACAATCTAATGAGTTCCCAAACACATACTTTCAGTTATCTCAGAAATGTACAATTTTAATAGTATACATAGTAATAATAATAATAATGCAAGGTTTTATTTTGATGGATTAGTTGTGAAAGATATTGTAATGTATGAAAAGGCCAATAGAGGAAAGTACCAAGGATGCTCCACTGAGTTAGGTTCATTTCTTAGCATTCAAGGTTACTTTTAAATATGCTGAAGTTGAGTTTTCAAGCCCCAGTAAACTTGTTTTATAGGCTATGTTATTCCCAAAATAATCTCAGCTCAGCTTCTTGAGAAAATAGTGTGTCAGAACTAAAAAAATGTGGGAGATAATTGCTGAAAATTTGGAATTGCTAGAATTTCTTGATGGACTTCAACTTAGAAAGCTGGGCTTGAATTTAGAAAGCTAGCACTGAAGAGACAAGAGGGAAGTTAAAGACAGAGACATTTAAATAATTAATTTCTGTCTACTTCCAATTGTCAAGTCACACTGGAAAAAGAGAATTGAGTCAAAAAGCCTTAAATATGCCTTCAGCTCAGATGATGCATTTCTTTTTATTCCTAGTATTTACACCATTGTAGAGAACCAATCCACTCCGAAACAACTGCCCTGTGACTCCTCATCCCATTTATCACTATCCCAGTACCTCAGCTCTAGCCTGGTTCTCCTTTGAGCAATGAATCTCTCTCAATGAAAGAAAAGTCTTTGATGTGAAGGCATGGTGTGCAATATGACCTATTATATGATTTGTGTAATAACTTTAAATTTTAAATTTCAAAATTATTATCTTTGTATATAGCATACTATCTGACATCTCAAGAAGAAAGGAAAGACAATGACTAAAATATAAGGTAAATTTTATTTTATTTTCATTATTTGACTGCTTTTTCTCACTCAGGATGGATATTATTTTAAAGGATCATTTAGTTTTAATCCAAAATAATAAGTCTAAATATTTTCACTGCCTTACTTGTATGTTGTGTTGTTTGTTGTAGCTGTTTTCTGACTGATTAGTGGATCTAAATAACAAAATACTAGGAAGCAGAGAAATATTCTTCGGTCTTTCTTTTTTGGGCAAAGGTATAGTCATTTTGGCAGGGATAGATGAAGCTTCCTTGAATCCTGAAACTGTTCCTCTAATACAGCCATAAGCATTTAAAGTCACAGATATTACAAAATCATGTTTATATACAATATATTTTTGTGCTTCCAAATGGAGAGATTAGTCTAGCTGTTCACCAAACAAAAGAGCTGTTCTATTTTTAATCCTCAACTCATTTGTTTCTTTCAAAAGTACTCTTCTATTTAAATTTCTTACAATCCCCTATTGCAATAAAACCCTACTATCATAAATCCTTTCCCACTGCTGGCTGTCACCTCTGGAGCACAGCAGATAATGCATGCACTTATGCATTGCATAACCCTGTGTAGTTTCCACAGTGAGGCATCACCTCACAGGGCTGCAAGCAGGTTCTTCAGATGGAACCAGGGGTTCTGAACCCCATTGGGTGGGCAAACGCAAACAGCTGTAGCAGCAGTGTCATCAAGTGGCTGCCACCCGAAAATGGGGGTGGCAACAGGCAAGAGAAAAAATGAAAACAAAGTCACAGTTTGTTATTTTAGCTTACTGGATATGGAGAAAATCTTAGGAAGTGCTTCTTCCCCTCAATTTCTCAATCCAAATGATGTACTGGGTTTCAAATTGTATTGTTCGCATTAACTCAGTTTTACCATTGATTGTTTCTCCTGATGTTAAACAAATCTGATGGCTACTCTAGCTACCACTGTAGGTGTTTACTTAAAGAACACATTTTCCACAGCCTGTTCTCCATTTTACAGTTTTACTGGAGCATTCTCATGTCAACCAAGCCCCCTGGGCTTTTAAAAGTGATGAATCCTAAAAGATGTTTTCCCCACAGAAACCACAAGGCAAATGTAACAAGTAATCAATCTTCTGAGCAGCAATCAGGCAACCACTTAACGAACATACTACACAAACAAAATAATTAATCTGAGCACTGTCCCGAATAGTAATTAATCTAATCAGCTCCAAGTAATGTGTTTGTTCACTGTATACTATTTGCTTTATAGTTTTTATAGCTAAGGTGTCAGAGACAGTACAAATGTGTTAACAAGTTTAAAAGAATGCTAATTTCAAGAGACACAAATGTGTGACACAAATGTTTATGTCGCATGGGATGTTCATTCCTTTGTCCGCAGAAAGGAACAACACGTATGTCAATAGCATCAATGTCAGAGAAAAACAAAAAGGGACAAATGCTTTGAAGTAAAAGAGGAAACAGGAGCTCCACTACCAAACATCAGACCAGCCATTACAGATTGAGACAATTAAAATATGATCCAGATCAATAATTACCCTTTGGGGAATGACAAGTAATTTAATTATAAATTCCCCAATGCATAAAAATGAGGTGAAAAGAAGAAATAGAGTCAAAAGAGTACTCTCCTCTAAGATCTGTGACATGTAAGTTGAATAGAAGAGCTGGCTGATTTGTGAGGGAACTGGCTTATGTGGGAGCTAATTCTGAAAATTTTGAATAATTCCTACTTACCCTGAGTTTAATAACTTTAAATGTTATCAATTAACTCTTACCATTGAACTTTATGTCATGGAAACCAGACTTTTATTGCAGGGTGACTATAGCCAACAAGTAAAAATGAGTTAGCAGATGGCACTTAGAGTTGAAATGTGGCTCCGGAGTGTAGTCTACAATGGCACTCAGCCTCAATTGAAGTCAGATCCTACTGAGTAACAGGCACTTTCTCTGGACTGTTTTTAAGCAATAGAAGCTGAATGAGGAGACTGTGAGTCTTTTGGAGTTGTTTTTGAAAATATCTGTGAAATTGAGATTGTGGGTTTTAAAATGCTTTATTATAAAAAATTGTCCTCGATGTCTTTCAGTTATTGTGTAGCGAAAGGCAGTAAAGAGAATAGAAATCCTAGAAACAAACTCTGATCTTTCTTACACAAACATGATGACTGAATGCATGCCCATTTTGTGTGTCTTCACAGTACTGAGGTTATATTTTCCATCTGTTGGCTGTATGGGGTACATTGGTGCCACAGGAAGTTATCTCTTAAACTATCACTAACAGAATTAGGAGTGGATACATTAGCCAGAGAATGAAATCATAGTCTTGTTAGAGTCAGAAAAATACTCTTTCCTGGAAAGTTAGAATTCAGTCACCAATAGACTGTGTTTGCTGTTTATGAAGTGCTCTGAAGTCCATGCAGGAATCAGTACTTTAGTTAAAAAAAAAAGCAACAAAACAAAAAAACAAACAAAAACAATTAACTATGTGCAAGAAGAATTTGGGGAAGCAGTAACACTATGTAGAGAAAGTTACTCTGCTAAGACAATACGGGTAAGGGCCCACAAGCAGACCAAGAAATGATGCTCTAGTCTAGGCCTGGAAGAAGTGTTAGTTTAATCTCATACTAAGCCTTATGTAGCCCAGCTGTCTGCTATTTCCTGTTTCTACATGTTGCTGTGATTACTCGTTGCATCTATTCAGTAAGCACTGCACTTACTTGCATTGGTTTCTGTGACTTTTGATACCACATTTTTTGAGTTAGCATAACTCAAGAATCACTATTTGGTACTTTTCTATTTAAAAATTCTGGGAACAGGCATACCAATAATTGTATAATGAATCAGAATTAAGAAGTTTAAAAAGATCAAATTAAAATTAAGAGGTTTAAAAAGATCAAATTTTCATGGAGCATCTGTAAAGGATTCCATATAAAAGAGGATATTAGTGGTGATTTTAATTTGGGATGGGGAAAAGAAATCAAAATAGCATTTGTAGAAATGCTTACTGCTAGAATTTGGATTTTCTATGTCTGTCAAAGGCCTGTGTGTTAAAGGAGTGGACCCTAGACTGTGCACTATGGGGAAGTGGGGGGAACATTAGGATATAGGTCTGTGGGAGGAAGTTAGATACCAGGCCATGCCCTTGAAGAGAGCAGTAGGGCCCTTCCTGCATGTTTGTCTCCCAGTTACCATGAGGAGCAGCTCCTCTGCAATGTGTTCCTTCCTTAATATTTTATGCTGCCATAGACTCAAAGCAATAGGGTGAAGCAACCATGGACTGACACCTCTGAAATCATGAGATTAAAAAAAGAAACACTCGAAATATTTCCCTCTTTTAAATTTTTTTGTTGATATTGTTATTTTGACACAGCAGTGGAAAGCTAACACACACATTTACTATAAGCTTAGCAGTCCTGATGTATTTTATTTATTGATTTATGTCATTTTAAAGGAAACAAACAGAACAGAACAAAGCAGATCAGAACAGAACAATGCAAACAACATAGGACTTCAAAAAGAAGACAAGACATTGACAGTGACTACCATAATGTCTCTTGTTTTCTTTGAAATAACTGCCCATACCTTCACACACAATAAATTCAAACAAAACAAAATAGTATAAAACCAATAAAAATAAAAGAATGAAAGCATTCTAGGACTTCAAAACCAGACAATAAGAAATCAGCAATGGCTACCATAATGTCTCTTGTTTTCTTCAAAACACCTGTCTATACTTTCACATATATTAAAATCAAATAATAGAAAACAAACTAAAACTAATTGAAACAAAGAATAAAAGCATAACAGAACTTCAAAACATGATGATAGGAAACCAGCAATGGATACCATAATGTCTTCTTTTCTTCAAAATAGCTGTCCATACCCTCACACATAATAAAATCAATTCTTACAAACTTTTTGGGAGAAATTCTAGGCATGTATAAGCCTATTCATGTACAATTATCCATTCTGAATCCTGAAGTATTTTAAACAATTTTGTTTTGTGGTTCTGGGAGATAAAGCTCAAAGCTTTCATACTATATATTGTGATCCTTTCTTTATTTGTTATAATTTCAGGCTTTTCTTTCTTTTTTATTTATGAGATAGGGTCTTGCCCATTGCTAAATTACCCAGGCTGGGCTGGAACATGCTACCTTCCTGCCTCAAACTCTCAAACTTTTGGGAATATAGGAAGGTACCACCATGACTGGTCAATTATAGATGATATTGTCTTCAGTATTTTGGTATGTAGATTTTCCCCTGCTTTGAGGAGCTTACAAATTGTGGGTATATCAAGCACATAAAAAGTGTCCTCTGTGTTTAAGTCATAGTCCAAGCAGACTGAAAGTAATGTGCTCCTGGAAACATATGGTAAGAAAACTGGAAAGCCTTGTGAGAACAAAGGATTCTTAATGCCAGGATAAAGGTCTAGTCACCTAGAGTGACTGAGCATTGGAGTGATATGATCAGAATTGAGTTTTAGGAGTCTGATCTTTTAGAGAGAGTTTCAACTTTGAAGGATAATTTCCATACTAGTGTACTGGCATAAGCAGTGTTTTAAATGTTGAGCTAAGACCATGGTTAGGGCATGGAAAGAGAAGCCAAATCCTAGAGCAAGTAAAAGTGAACAACCCTTGGAAATATTAACTAATTTGGTAAGTAGGTAGAATGGAGAAGATTCACTGAGAAGTAAAGTTGTTTCTGGGATTATAATCCTGTGGGACTTTGGGCATGGTGATTGTAATAAAAAGGCTAAAAACCAAAAAAGAGGAATCTATTTGACTAGAATGCAAATAGATAGGCAAAATATGAGAGGAGAGACAAAGTGCAATAAAATGAGTTTAAAGAAGTACATTTGAGGGCCCAAAGAAATAAAAATGTTTACTTATCGAAGAACGGTTTGATTGAGCACAATTAATCCTTCTCAGTAAGACATGGATATAGGAGAACTATTTGAGTTAGATTCCAATTTTAAATGGATTTTTAAAGGATTTTAAAAGTTTTGGGATATAGATAAAACCATCAACTAGAAAATTCAGTCATCCAGAACATAATCTTTTCCCAGTGATTTTGGTTGATTTGAAGCATAACTGCGTGAAATTTCTTCATCGTATTCTTTTAACTTTTTTCCTTGAAGTTTATCTTGCATAACTGAAGATGCTAAGATTTAAACAATAACATCTGGATGACTATAAATTAAATTTTTATTCATAAGATACAAAGATTTTATTTTAATAAATAAATATTCACCAATGAAATTTAGGCCCCACAAAGGAGAAGGGATAATGGAGCCCAGATCCAGAACCAACACATGCATTTCACCAGCTGCCTCAAGTTTCTCTTTTCAGCTGACATTGCTTTGATAAAGGTCATTTTGCCTATCCGGAAATAGTTCATACAATTTCTTCAGGGGTCTAAACACCTGGCACTGTTGCCTGGATTCTGGAAATGTCTGGAGGGTCCAGTTTTAGACAGAAATCAATTTTGTAAAGTTACTGCATTATGATGTCTTTTGCTACCTTTTCTCTTTTCTCCTTTACAAGGCCACTTTCTTTCTTTCTTTCTTTCTTTCTTTCTTTCTTTCTTTCTTTCTTTCTTTCTTTCTTTCTTTTTCTTTTTTCTTTCTCTTTTGGTACCGGGGGATCAAACTCACGACCTCATGCTTGCGAGGCAGCACTTAAGCCACTGAGCTAAATCCCCAACCCTACAGGGCCACTTCTTGAAAACATTCTTGATTATCTTCTTGTGTGAAAACCTCAGAGTGTCACAGTATGTTTTTCAGGAACATACCCGCCACTTGTGTATTACTTCCTGATCTCTTCCAGCTCCATTCCTGCAACATTAACTGCCATCTTAAATTTGGTGCTTACACTCCCATGTAATCCTTTATTTATATGTTTACACAGGAAGTGTCAATTTTCTCCCTGTTTAAAAGGCCAACATTTGCATCATCTTATCAATTTGAGTTTTCTTGGTAAAATAATTGCTGAATTAAATCTTTGTATAGATAAAAAATCTGGACATCAGTCTCCGACTATAAAATTTGTGCCAGTGAAGCTTTGATCAAAGATTGTTGATGAACTGAGATAGAAAAATTCATTTTGGGAGCTTACATGTAGCAAGAGAAGCACTTCTTCCCATCCACAGCAGCCACTGTAAAGAAGGACAAGGGAGGTGAATTGACTTATAACAGAAGCATATCTTAGTACCTGCTCTTCTCCTATAAGGAAATCAGTATGGAGGTTCCTCAACTAACTAAAACTAGAAATTCCATTTAATCCAGCTCTCCCCCTTCTATTTTTTAGTGAGTTAAGGATATTACATTCCAGTGATACATGCACACATGTTTATAGCAGCACAATTCATAGTAACTAAATCTTGGAAGCTGCCATCTACAGATGAATGGATAAAGAAAATGTGGAATTTACACACAATTGAGTACTACTCCGCCATAAAGAAAGATAAACTTGAGCTATTTGTAGGAAAAACTATCTACATAGAGATCATAATGTTAAGTGAAATAAACCAGACTCACAAGCTTAAATAATAAATGATTTCTTTTAAATGAAAACCCCCAAAATATAAAGAGCAAAATGAAAGATATTTGGAAGCAGGGAGACAGATGTCTCAAACATAGGAAGGAGAACAAGACATGGAGAGAGGGAGGAGGGCAGGGAAAGAGACAAAATATAATTAAGATGTGTTCTGTACACATACCAGTTCCACACAATGAAAGCAAATATTATGTACTGCAAACATGTACTAAGAAAAAAACAGAAAAGAATGATATAAAGAAACACTATAGCAATATTTGTGATAACATTTCTCAAAGTGTATCTCATGGATTATTAGTTCCATGGGATAGTCATTTTTTATTATTATAGTCAGATACATTTGTAAAAGTCTTAAATCCAACAATATAAAATAAATTCATTTTCTCGGAATGGGTGAAGCCCTTCATGTTTTTAATAAACTGGCTTATCAAGAAGATATTACTTATTGTTCTTTATAAACTCATTTTAATTCAGACTCCTTTTGAATGAGGATCTCATCAAAATAACACCATTAGGAGACAACTATCTTTGGGAATAATTATGTAGTAATTTCTTAAGAGAAAATATACAAATACAAATACAAATATGGCACCGTATCAAACAGTGTACCCAAACCTTTAATAAAATAAAACAGGAGCATCTTTAAAATTCTCTAATAAGCCAGATATGTGCACATGTATCCTCATGAAAGGAAAATATGAAGTTCAGTAGCTTGGATATGAAGAAACACTCTCTTCTATTTTTAACAATATCCTGGACTTGAGATGTGATCAGAATAAGAAAGCTGAATAATAATTGACAGCTTGATAAAATTGCCGATATTATGATTATCATTATAAATTCATCAAACTCAGTTTGACAACTAAAGCAATGAAAATGCTTAAGTCACAGAAGACCTGAGGACAAGTGAGTAGTGTAATCCAAGTTCCTCAGTAGGAAGAACTTAACTATTACCTCCCATGTCTACTGCAGTGACAAACCTGTAAAGGCAACTGAGAACCACACACTTTCCTAAAGCAAAACTGGCTTCATCAGCTGCTCTTCCCCTATGTGCTATTGACAAAAGAACTTTGTATTATAAGGTGAATTTCTCAGTATGTGATTTTGCCACTAACTGTCACTGAAATGACCATAAATGATTATTCTTCATTATTATTCTGGAGTCAAGACCCTAAAAAGAAGTAATTTAAGGATTGAGTCCTTTGTATCATGAAGCCTTACAATATTTTATTTCCTATGTTGATTTACATATTTGGAAACAGAACACTGCATTCAGATAATACTATACACCATGAGAGTTTTCCTTTCAACAGAAAGACAAGTTGGCCATAGTGCAACTAAAAAAGATAGTCCACTCTAGTGACCATGAACCATTCTGAGTGACAACCTCTAATTCTAGGAGTCTATAAAATCAACCTAGAGAAACAGTTGCAAGCAGTGTTGTTGAGGCACTACCGCCTCTCAGCATCTCACCCTCGGAGCACCAGCCTCTCACTTCTTTCTCTGGTCTGCACTCGGAAAGGTAGGTGTCAGACATATTAACTGAGCAGAGGTCTGAGCTTCTTAATGGACATCACAGCCCATGCCTCTTGATTCACTTGATGCTGACACCATTTCTCTTATTAGAAGAGTAATTCCTTAAGAATAAATAAGAGCCTCTTGTTTATATGGCAGGTGGTTGGTATTGCAAGGCTGATACTTAAGAAACTAATAAAAAAAAAAAGGCTGACAGTGTGATTCTTCAGAGAAGGGGAAACACCAAGCATTAAGACTAGGACCCAAACCCAAAGAACCCAAGTAGAAATTATAAGAGAAATCTCATGTTCCCTAGCATAGATATGTCTAGAGGTCACCCACACACAAGATAGGGCACTATGATTGCATAAGAATTAGCTCATTTAATCCTTCCAAAAGTTAGATGAAGTAGATATTATTATTATACCTGCTTCACAAAAGAAGTTGAGTCTTAGGTATTTTAAGTAACTTGCCCAAAACCATACAGTTCATGGCTGGTAGAGGAGCTTGGCTTGACTAAGCTCTGTGCTGGTTACTAGATGATTTTTTTGGTGTGCTTTTGTCTCACTCATGGCTATGTGACCCAATTTTTACATCTGATTGAAAGAGAAAGAAAGACAAAGAAAAGATCAGCTAATTAAGTAACGATTATTTCTAGGTAGGATGGTGAGTGCTATAGTGGTGTGACTAATGGCATGACAGCTCCCATTTAGTATTCAGGAGAGGACCAGTTGCCTGTGCAGATGGAAAGCCTCAAGTATAGAATTTTTCCTATGGAGAATTGCCTTTTGGCTTCTTCCACCAGAGCCACACAGTGGTTTCTGAATTTTACCACAGAGAAAAACTGAGCAGAAGGGCAGCCTCATTTCCAAATTTGCTGACTTTCTAGGGTGACAGCCACATCAATAAAGCCATGGAGAAGTGGCAGAAAATGTGACATGCCTTTCTAGGAATAACCCTTTCAGCTGGGTGAAAGCTGTAATTCTCACCAAGAAAAGAAGTACAAAATGAATTTTACAATTTTCGTGTGGGTGTTGTGGAATATGAAATATTAAACTTACTATAGAGATAACCTCTTTTATAAAATGGATTGTGGATTTTTATAAGATTCACTGAAAAGCTTCTCTAGTAGTCAGTTTGCTATATTTAAATTATTTTCTAGAACTTACAATACAGGAGCTCTGAGATAGCAAAATTTAAGATTTCATTATTAGTAGCTAATGCAATAAAAATTATTATAAAAATACTTTTAAAATTATAAACCTATTACAGGATGTGGAGTAGATGAGAAAATCAAGTTTAAACAAAATTTTTCAGGTTTTTGAATGAGGTTTAGATATAGTTCCCCTTTGTAAAACAAGAACTAATAAATTATGATAGTATTCTTTTACAAACAATTGCATTTAAGCTTTCATTTCCTGCAAAGGTCTTTTTTGGCTTAAACAAAGAGAGTAAAACTGTAATGTAGACTTACTGATATGAGCAAGTAAAAAAACCCATAATACTGTCCCTAGGTTTTCTACCTACACATGCAGTTGTAAAATGTTCCATAATGCTATTTTTAGACAACTACCCATTATAGAAACAGTAGTTCTAGACATTTTATTGCTAGTAATCAGAATCAGATAAATTTTAAATAGCAACATATTTTAAAATTACTAATTCAGAGATTTATAATTTGCTAAGACATATAAAATAAATTTTGTCTTAAGAGAATCACAGAAGTATGTATTATTTATTGATCACCTAGCATATGCTCAGCTCTAAATTATGCTTTTTACACATGCATTGAATATATCTAATATGAAGTAAAATAAGTTATAGGATAGGTATTATCATTTCTGTTGTATAAATGAGAAATTAGTGACCTACTATTAATAAATAGTTTACCCCAAAGTGCATTGGTGATAATATGTAACAAGGCATTTTGACCCTGATTTTTTGTAACAATTATTTCCTACTTATTTGCTTCTTACCCATTTCTACATATAATAACTGCAATAAAATATTTGCCTAGAGTAACACTGTGTATATTGTTCAAATACAGTAGCATCAAATTACAGCAAGAAACTACATTGATTACAAGCAATGGTAAAAATCAACACAATAAATGTTAATGAAAAGAAATACATGCAAATGGTGGAAAGCAAATTAAACTTGAAAAATCATTTCAATTTAAAAACTGAGCAGCAGCAGTAAGAACAGAGATTTTTTTCTTATAATAGCCAAATAAGCTGATGGCTCATTTTATTGTGCAGCAATATTCTGATTTTTCTCCTTAAGCTGGAAAAACCTATTTACCAGAATGAGAAAAATACTTACACTTATGTAAACTGCAGTGGTAAATTATGCATGCTCAATTAATCCCCAAGTATAGCCTTGGGTTTGCTTAAGGTTCTTGAGGCATGAGATGCAGGTGCCGTGATGATAATTTATCAACCCCTAGATTTTTAGTCATCTTTCAGATTAAGCTGATTGTGTAAGAAAAGTTCACTGTTTAAAAAGAGCTTCATAGATAAATTCCTGAAGCAGCCCCTTCCCCACCATGTAATTCATTATGGAGTTCCAAGGATGTGAAAGATGAATACTTCTGGATATATATATATATATATATATATATATATATATATATAATTTTTTTTCTTGGATATAGTTAGGAGAAAGTGCTGTTAGCTAACAAATCCAGCCCATAATAGATCTTTATTTACTGCCCACCTGGCTGTGGCTCTATCAGTATCAGCAGCAGAAAGATAAAATCTTATCAGTGAACTGCGCTGACTTGAGATGCAGTTTCCCTTTAGGGACTTGGGAGTTGTGAATGGCACACTAGTTTTGTCAGGCTCCCAAGTGACAGCTAAATTCACCTGCTCAATGTGCAGTGGCAAGCATGTGTCCTCTCCACACTCTTCACCTGATCAGAAGGTCTGTGAATGACATGTGAGAGAAAGTTCCAGAGAGAGAGAGAGAGAGAGAGAGAGAGAGAGAGAGAGAGAGACAGACAGACAGACAGACAGACAGACAGACAGACACAGACACAGACACAGAAGATAGAGAGAGACCCTTGAAGGCAGACCAGAAGGGAAGGAGAGAGACAAAGGAAACTCAAAAATATAACAATACACAAAATTACTGAAATAATGATTCCCTTATTCCATAAGAAACTGAAACAGAAATAGAGGAAAAATTGAGCACTCTAACACAAACTTGCATAATGGCAGTGTCTGTTTAGGAGAATAAAAGGGAGCCTATTATTTCTAAGACAGCAGCACTGGTTTGTATGGAGCAGCAGATGTGGGGACATAATACAGGACACCTCATGTAGAACACTGATGGGCACTGGGAGGGGAAACCAAATTGTTCACACTTGCTGATTTTTCAGAATCATGTCTTTTGGAAGTTATAGACAACCTAAGGGGAAAAGAAATAGTTCAAATTTTTAAGTACAATCTATTTTAGTAGTACTTTTGTCTTCACAGGATAATTAAATGTAGATGACATTAAAGTACTTATTTATGCATTAATGACTTAGGGTTTATAAACAGATATTTAAAAATAAGCAACAGGCAGTTTCATTATGAAGTTACTAACCTACACATTGCCTGCAATAAGTGTAGTCTTTAAATTTATTTACTGCACCATGTTTTAAATTTGCCAGTAATTATCATCGCAGATTGGAAAACTACTGATTGCTAAATGGTTAGTTTACCTAAGTTTCTTGGTAATAGAGTAATGAACCACTTGCTTGTTATTTAAAAATAAAATCAAAACCTTCTATCTTGTTATATCACCACCTGTACTTTGATGATCATACTGTTTAGTTTTGGTGAAATTTAGAATATAAGTAATATATTTAAAGGGTAAAGATATAAGGAACTGAAAAATTCTTTCTTTCTGTCTGTGTTCCTATTGTTATATTTAACTTATGTATGTACAAAAGGCCAAAAGGGAAAATTTTTCATTTTCTTGAAAAATTTCTCCTTTATAAACAGTATTACCAATTCATTATGCATTTCCTTCAAATATATTCTATGGTATATATAAATGTACATGAATGCAGGTAGTAAAAGAGAAGTACTTAACAGTGAGGCTTCTTTGTTTTGCTTTTCATTCAATGTGTCTTTTATCTGATGTTTTAAACTGGTAGAATTTCATTTTAAGGATGTACCATGATATATTTAATCAGTTCTTATTCAGGTTCATTTAAATTATTCTCAGTCATTTTCAAGCTTTCAAACATTTTTAGAACTAACTTTTTGGGTTATTTTTCTTTTTGAAAAACTTACTACTTTTCTAGAAACACTCAAATTCAATTCAGTCACTGATGTTACAAGTATAAAGTCAGCACAGGAATAGTTGCAAAGCTACAAGGAGAAATGTACCACATGGAATATAAATGTAGGAAAAATATTTTGTATAATTTTTCAAAGGAATAAAAGTCAAGTTCACAAGTTATGAGGATTTTCAACAAACCCCTTGATGCTCTGCTCAAGCCTTAGAAATTTAAATCAGAAACCCTTTGGCAACCTTACCTCTAAGTAATCAAAAGCTCACTTTCCCTGTCTATGACATATTGACATACAGTAACCTCTTATTTCAAGGAGTTATTTTTCTCAAATAAAGCTTTTCATTATTTTGTTCCCTGGTTGCATTTAATTCTTTAGTGCAAATTCCATTCCTACCCCTTTAATTTGGAAATCCAAAAATGGCATTTTGAAGCACAAAAATGCTCACTCTAGCAGCTTAGTAAGATCCATCCACCTCATTAGAAGAGGTAGCAAATGGCCAGAAGAAAATGATATTTTGTTTTCTACAGAAAGCAAGTCCTTGTACTCATTTTTAACATAAATGTACAGTAATTACCTTATAAGTGAAGAGCAGGTATATGATCAGAGTGAGCCCAAGGTTAGCATCAGAGAGAGTTTAGTTATGTTCGTCTTGTAGACCACAAATACAGGAAATGGGGGCTGGTTTGCCCTTTTCCCTAACATGTCACAGATGATATTATCTGTGAATTTGTAAAGTTCGCAGCTGATCTGCTTTAATATATCTATTTAATAGATCTGTGTGATAAGAAGAGCTTCTGTTACCATAAATTTCTAAAGCATTTCAATTAGGTCACATGGGGATATTAGTCACTGAATTTTCTTTCTGCCATGTATACATATACATTAAAATATATATTCTAAAATTTCCATAGGCACTGTGATGCAAGAGTTCATAATGTTTTTAATTTAGGATTGAGAGACAGTTTTGCCCTGAAATATGTTCATTGCATCAAATTATCCCCTTAATTGAGTCAAACAATCAGTCAAATTTATTAAAAAAATAATAGTAGTGATATCCTTGAACTTTTTTCTTGAGGGAATAGGGCAAGTATTCCAGAGAGAAACTGTGGTACATCTATTGACTTTTTGCTCTGTTTCAGTGGTTTTCCTCAGAGAATGCAGGTTTAATGTTGGGCTTTCCAACAAGATTTTAGTAGGGTTACAAGGTTGTGGTTTACAGTTTGCTTATTCTTAGTCTCTTTGCTGATGTTCTGTTACAAAGTAAGATTCAGTTATAGTTGGACATTCATCGTGCAGAACATTAACTGAAGGCCATTTCTTTTCTGCACAGTAAACATAATTGCTTTTTTCTTTCCATTTATACCCAGATTTGACTGTTTCAGGAGGTCTCCTGTCTAAGAACCCATTAGTAATTAATCAAAAGAGCAAATGTCGTTATGCAGGAAGCCAAAGGAACTATTTTGCATTTGATTTCTGGTTCTGATAGCATTACTATTGATTTAGTATTCTCCAGCATGACATAGGCTAGACACAACAGATCACTGTGGTTTTTTTGAACTGTCAATCACCAATGATCCAAAGGTTTCCAAAATATTTGAGCATTTGACAGTAAAAGGTCCCTGTCATAGCCTGATTATTAAACTTGATGTGTAATTCCCTGACCCCTAAATATTCAATAAGTAATTGCCTCATTACTACTAAAAAGAAATCTCAATGGCTATTGCTAAAACCTTTTGAAGTAAATGAAAAGCAAAAATAGAAAAAAAGTATAAGAAAATCATTAATTAAATCTAAAATTATCAAATCCAAAGCGATGTAAAGATACTTATTTTGGACCTATTATGTATCCAAAGAAGAGAGTAAGAACATACAGGGTAGGTGAACTGAAGTCATATCACATAATTGCTGAATACCTGAAAAACCGAGGGACTTTTCTAGTATGCAGTAGTCACCTTGGTTAAATCCACATCAGTTATCTATCATCACTGTTTCAGAAGGATAAGGTATCATTTCCTGGACAAAAGTTAATAGCTTTTTGGAAAATGGGCTTCTCACTCTAGGACCAAGAGTGACAAGTAGGTACAATTTCAGTTGCTAATTCCAAAAATATAGTAATATAGAGCACTTCAGACTTGAAATTACAGAGTAGTCACCAAGCAAGAGAACAGACATGGTGGGTGAAGCAAGCATAGGCTGACTGGGGCTGGCATTTTTGATCTCTAGCTTTCAAGACTTTATTATTTCCTGGCCAGGTCTTATTTTTGGGGAAAGGGAATGTGACAGCACAACTAAAGACACTCATGAAGGAGGACTTCCAGAACTTCTTGGTAAAGTTAGCAGGAATGTTGGGATAAGTATGTTTGAAGTGATGGAGATTATTGGGAGAGGGATTAATGGCAACACATCTTTTACTGTAATAATTTTTTTAAAGTAAACATTTATTTTTTGAGAACACTATGTATGATCTTTTCTTCCACATTAATAATGGAAATCTTCAATTTTGAGGGATAATTTCAGTAGACATAGAATTACAGGTTGGTATTTTTTTCATCCAACATGTTATTTCAATCTATGCTATTTCACTTGTATGATACCTGACCAGAATCCATAGAAATTATTATACTTGTTCCTTTGTAAGTAAGACATTTCTTCTCTTAAGATTCTTTCAACATTGTCTCTGTTTATGATTTTTCAGTTTGAATATGATATTCCTATATGTGGGTGTGTATAGTACATGTGTCTTTATCTTTGCCTTCCTTTTTGACCTGACAATCTGTGTCATGCAGCTTTTTCAGCTGTAATCACTCTGATTATGTGGAGCCCACTTAGTGGGTAGCAAGGTATATGAGATGGGAGATTTCTGTTACTTTATGATTAAATCGCAATATTTTAATGGACCCTTGTCTCCCACTTGTAATTTTCTTTGGTTTAGCTAATGAACCTTCATCTTCTCATATTCTTTCCTGGCTGAAACATTACTCACATATTTCTTTGGTTTATGTGACTTCTGCCCTATTTGTCCCCATTTGATGGGATTGGAAGGTTGGAGAGCAGGTCTGGAGTGGAAGAAATGTTCATTCCACAGCTGCGGAGGAAGTCTGTAACACTGGAGAGTAAACCTTTTCAATGGAGAACGCTCTGGTCATATTTTACCACAATTCCTTCCGTCTACAGCAATGACAGTATCTTTATTATGAGAACCTGATGAGTTTCCTTGAGATAAAGCATGCAAAATTATGGGGTCCCTTTGAGGCTGAGGCTCACTAAAATGTCTTACACTCCTGCATATGTTCATCATCCAACAACTCATCCAAATTATTACTGACATATTCCTACCAGTATATGGTTCTAGATGTTTGGGCTCCAGGTGTAGAGATTTTGGCTGCTTCTCGGATGTTATTGCCTTTCCAGAATTTTAGGGTGATGATTATCCTTGTAATCTCTTCCCTAGTGAACCAAAGAAAGCCCACTAATACTTGGTTTTCCAAGGTATTTTTAAAATAAGGACAGAAGTGATGACCTCTGGTTCCTTTACATGTCAGAAATGAAAATAGACAGCTAGAGCATACTTTTGTGTTCTCACTGAGTTGAGCTCTACTGCTGTTGTTAGTCTCTCTGCTATCCTGGGAAAATTACCTACCCCTTCCAATCTGCAGCTGCTACATTGTAAAATTGGAATAATTATAAGAAACTTAAGTTAGATAAAGCATTGTATCACATTGGTTGTAGCCCATGAAAAGTTCTCAATAAAGTGAGCTGCTGTTATTTCCCAAGGGTCACTTTCATTTGTGCTTATTATACCTGATCCTCTGCTGGAGGCCTTGCCCTTGCTTTCTGTAGCCTGTCTCCTTGTCCCACATATGAGTCATGATACTGCATGAGCAGTTCTAATGGTGACAAAATTTGCAAGCTCAGGAGAAACAGCACCTCTTCATTGTAAAACTTGCCCTTTATCAATAAATGATAGGAACTGTAAGCTTTCAATGTTTAGTCTATTAGACTAGCTGACTTAGGACTTATTTGAGAGTCAGAATGTGTTACAAAGAGTTCATAGAGAAAAGAGATTACAATATTGCCTCTGTCAGTTGTGAGCTGTACCACTTCAAGCACACTGCTTTCTCTCTCTGTGTAGTAGTTTGCTTGCCAAGGAGAGGGGAATCATGCCTATCTCATGTAATGGCTGTGTAGAGGGAAAAAGGGAACACACTCAAAACACAGAACAGTGGTTAGTGCAGAAGAAACACTCAGTAAAGATTTAATATAATTATTGCTGACATATATGTCTGAGAAAAAGGTGAAAAGTTTGCTTGGGTGTCTCTTAAGAGCTGTAGGTCTTTAGTTTATAATGTTATTACATTTATAAGTTATTTGTTCTCTATTACAGAATTTTGTCCCAGATGAAGGTACAAACCAATGACCAAAAAAAAAAAAAAAAAAAAAAAAAAAAAAAAAAAAAAAAAAAAAAAAAAAAAAAAAAAAAAAAAAAAAAAAAAAAAAAAAAAAAAAAAAAAAAACAGGTCCAAATCATGAAATAAGGGAACACACAGGTATAATAAATTCATGTAGATCTCTGTCCTTTTATCCAGTGCACTTCCTGCACTGGATAAAAGAAACAAAAATCCCATCTAGTTTAGAGTAGATATCAAGGAAGATAAGCATCTGATGTGAGAAAAGAGGTGGGAATTACATGGCCTCCAATGAGACAAACAGTATAAAAGAGCAAATAAAGGAAGAGGAAAATATAAAAAGCCAGATGGTCATTAACCATCCCAAACAGGCAATAGACGATTGAATAATTAATTCATAATCAACATCTACCAATGAGGTTTCTTTTTCATGTGCACTCTTAATCACTGTATTAGCTGTCTGGAGAGGACTATTGGCTTTAAAGGGCAGGAAATAGTAAAAGACAGGGAAATCACTAAAAGAACTTGACTACTATGTTGAATGTTTTCCAAAATGTCATGTACATAATTCTGTTTCAATTGAGGATGTAATTTATCAATTGTTAGGATTAATTTTCTAAGTAAAGCTCCTTTAAAATCATAAACATTGCATTTCTGCTTTTAAACCATAATCAAGCAGGTCCTAAAAGTTGGAATATAGTTTATTTAAGGGTACTTCTAATGAATAACCAGAGTTTAACAGACTTCATACAAAACAACCATCATTTCAGAAACATTTAAGCTTAATGACACTTATAAGAGTACAGACGAAAGATGAAAATGATTAAAACTAGTCGAATAAATCTCTGACTGCATAGTAATATTTTTTATTGTCCTCCTCCAAGATTTTATGATTTATATAAAACTGAAATTGAAAGGTGTTATTCTCAGCATAGGTTTATATGTTTTAATGATTCCATAATCTCATGTTGATAGACTAAGAAATGCATCAGTCATATCAGAAACAACCCTGGGACAATGGTAAAACAGTGCTAATGATTACTGAAAGAAAAATACAATTTAAATGATAAAAAGCAAATGAAATCATAGTGTTACCCATAAAACAGTAAAAACATATTCTGGTGAGTTTTTTCCATAAACCCAATCCTAATAAAATTAACTCCAATATTTAAGGTTGCAGGTTTAATTTGTTTCCCTGCAGTCTGAGTGATCCACATTGTCATTATCAGATAATGTCTGTACGGCTGAATGCTATTAGTAGCCTCCAATTTGACTAGTCTGTGTTATTATAAAACATGAGGTTGGACAATTTTACATCTACTTCTTTTATTGATTCTGACTAGTAAGTAGGCAATCAATGGTGATTACAAGATGCAAAGCATTCTCAAGTAGAAAGAAAATTAAATTTGGATTGTCACTTCTCTTAACTATACAAATATTATAACTTCAATATGTACAGCAGGCAGACTTTAATATAAATAAATATACCACTTAAGATCTCAAATCAGCAACTAAATTTATGAGATCACTTCAAAATGATGATGTATTTACAAGGAGATTATGTTTTCAAAGGAAGTGCTGTATTTAAATTATTAGCAATATAAGCACATGGTGACACTAATTAGTGAGTGAATGAGCTCAAGGAATATTATTAAAAGAAAATGGAGAGACCACGGAAGGCATGAGATCCAGACCTTGTCATTTCCATGGAAGTAGGGAAAGATAAACAGAGGAGAACTGATTTAAGCAGTTATTCTATGGTTTCTCTAAGCTTTGGATACAACCAGTAAGATGTTAGGAATTTTTTCCTCACCTATAAAGAACTCCAGTGTGCAGCAAGTGTCTTTTGCACTTCATTATTCTGGGTCTGTGCTTGGTTTTGAAACATTTTAGTAGCCAGGAAAAGAAGATTAAATATTGCATCCCTTTATTCCATTCATCTTGACTGAACATAACGAATACTAAATGAGATTAACCCTGGAATTTGTTCTGTATAATATTCACATAGTATCAGGTTATTATCCAGAGTTTCTGATTCAAGAGGACTTTACTATTCTTTTCCTCTGTAAGAAACATGTCCAAAATACATATTACTTACAGATAAGTGGGAATGCTTATTTAATCTCCAGACTGCATTTGAAGCATTCAAAGTAAAAGAGTCAATCTATGGACTAACTCTACTCATACTGCAGTCATATACTAATTACATTTCATCTTCTTTGGCAATAATGTGCCTTCCATGAACTAGTGGTATCTGAGACTATGAAGAAGGAACATATGTTACTGAGGAACAATTAATAGATGCTGGGAGTTTTCCACTCCTCACTCTTCAGATCAGACCTCCTTGTCTGAATTTAATAGATATCGGGGTTGGGGATTTAGCTTAGCGGCATAAGAGCCTGCCTTGCAAGTGCGTGGTCATGAGTTCAATCCCCGGTACAGATATAAAAAAAAAAAGAAAAGATACATCAATGGATGCAAATAGAGACCATACTCATAGGTGAATTTAATAGATATCATTTCAGGAGTTAAAATCAGTTTATTCATTTGCCCTTCTGTGTGACATAATGTAACTTAACAAAGGGTAAAAAAACCCCTCAAAATTGTAATTAATTTGGAAATGTGTAATAATCTAATGTTCTAATAATATAAAGAGCAAAACACTAATCATCTGAGATGAGTTATCCTCCAGATACAATAAATAACCCTCAAAAAAATATAATGTGCTGGAAAGACATGCAGAATTATATTCAGTGTGGATCACTTTGCTGAATTAACTATCACTTACCAGCAGTCAACAGTTGAGTCAGGAGCTGAAGTAAGTCCTTAACTCCAAAGTTTGTTTACTAGATATATGTATACCAAAATATCCCACATGCAGGACCAAGAGGTCACTCTGTATACATTAGATGTCTAACAGATGCAGAAACTGAGATTCTAAGCATTAAGTATTTGTCATATATTTAACAATTACCAGAAACTGGCTTCAAATCAATCTGTATCTGACCCCAAAGTTCAAGCTTTTTACCATTCTAAAATGATTCCCTTTTTTCTCTACTAGATTCAAAATGAGGATAAAAATATGAGAAGTTATTCATCCTAAGATGGATTACAGGCAAATTCAGTTGTTTTTGAAATTGGTTAGTAATTGGACAATGATACTTGATATATATATATCAAGGCCTACTAGTGAGTCAAATGAATGTCTAGGCTTTCAGCATTAAACTAGGTTTTTGGCAGACCTAGATATTGCTCAGCCTTCTGTTACACTTTTAAAAACACGTTATTGTATAATGCAAGTTTGAAGATCATAAAAAATCTGTTGAATTGTATCTTATTAATATTTCCATTTTAAATATAGGGAAACATATCTAGGATGAAAAAGGAAAAGGAAAAATAGTCCAGGAAAAGAAGTGTACAGAATTTGTTTGGCTGCTACATTGGAGGCAATATTCAAATCCTACTCTTTTGATCAATAGAGTCCTAGAAATTCCTCTCTGGGTCCAGCTTCTACCTACTCAGTGCATTCTTCTCAGACTATTTTTCCTTGTAGAGCTCTGTCTGCTCTTCCACACAGAACCACCCTGAAAAGAGCACAGGCAGTCTAGAATTCTGTCTCATACCAACTTATCAATGAATTGGTAGGAATCTGCAGTGAAGATTATCACTATTTTCTTTCCTTACTCTATCATTGTTACACCCGAGAAATACAAATGCTGTATGGTGTCATTACTTTTTATGTGTTTCAAAGTCATTTTAGGTGCTTATCAAATGAGTAAATTAAACAGGTTTAATAGTCCAGGAAATAAGAAGAAAGTATACATTTTAGGATGAGTACTACATTATTTCTCTACATGATACTCAGTTTTCTAGATTTGCATTCTGTATTTTGTCTCAGAAAAATTCTGAGACTAGTGTTTTCCATCTTTACAAATAAAACAATTTCCTAGAGACCACAGAATACTGTTTCTAAAGAAATAAATTCCCTGTTTATGGTCATTAACATATTCCCAGGGATCTATAGAGCAAAGTAACTTGGAGGGGAAATGAATTTGCCTTCTCTTGGAGAGAAACCAACATATTTTTTCCCCAGAGTCCTCTCAGAGGATAATCATCATTTCCAAAAGAATGTTTGGCAAGTGAAGAAATACTCAGCAATATGACTTAAGAGAAAGAATCACTTGTGACTCTAAAAAGAATATTTTTACGCAAAAAAGAAATCTCCCAAAGTTTCTGTAAACTGTCATGGCATAACAAACTTTTGAGGACTGAGAAAGGAAGATGTAACCAAGATCAGCTTTCCCAGTCCACACAGAGTAGCCTGATGCTTTGGATCTCCATCTATAAGTATTTTCCAATTTTCTCTTTTTTCAGAGCTGAATGCTTTTCTGAAATTTTCATTTTAGAATACTTAAAAATAACTTTGAAATGTACTAAACATATCATAAATAAGTCACTCCAGGCTGACAGGATTAAGAGCCTGCAAGGACAGAAAGGGAGTCTTGTCATTCCAGCTTTTGTATTCCTCACTGGCTCTTATTTTCAGGGAAGGGATACATGAAGAGAAAATGACATCAGGCATTTTTAGACAGGGCTAAAACGGCCAATGCTGCGTCAGCTGAGGACATGGATGTGTTAAACAGAGACCTAACTGTTGTTCAATCAATTAGTATGTATTGTTGGCATCTGAAGAATCTTTTTTATTTATATTTAACCTCCTAGACTCGCTGTAGTCCAAGCATTTGCTCAAGACAAAAAGTTCTAGTCTGTGTACTCTTGCTATGCTGGGCTTTAAGCCTTCCTTCCCTGAAAAGCACTCAGTGAGACCAGTCTGTAGTTGTACCTGAGGCATTTTTACCAGGTGGCTGCTTGAGATAAAATCCTGGATCCACTGAGAGGAGTATTATGTGAATGAATATTAGAGTTCACAAAAGAATAGCCAATCTGATATCATAGCTTTGAAATTTCTTGGCATGTAACAAGTGAGTGCTGAGTAGACTTTCAATATTCAAGATGATCAAGAGAGAGAAAAAGAGAAAAGATCACAACATAAATAATTAAGTTCAATTAAGCTACTGGTGAAAAAATGGTGCTGCTTTTGTCTTGGAGACATGGTTTCACCTTTCTCTTTAGAAGAGAATCCTTGTGATTCAAGGATAATCTAGAGGGAAAAAATTAAATGTTTTAAAGTTGAGGTAAGAATAGTTTATGTGGTTTACCTGACACTCATACAGGACTTGAATGAGAACAACAGAGCACATATGATAATGTAAAAATCATGTAAATGGTTATTTTAAAATAAGCTAATAAAGTGAATATTTTCAGTGTTCTACAGTTTTTGAGTTTATGCTTCAGGTAATTGAAAAAGAACCAATTAGCATCATAAGATTACTTGGGAAGTGTCATCATCTCATAGTGATGCTCTGTTGAAATATCATTGAATAAGACTTCGTAACAATTCAAGTACATCTAAATCAATGTTAAAAGCAATTGAATGTTTAAGGTGTTGCACAAAACATAAGTGTATGTGTGTTTGCACACATGTGCATGTGTGTGTAAGACAGAGAGAATATGGATACTTGCTTCCAGCTTAAGCAAAAATAAAATTTAGGCAAAAATTCAAACATTACCCATGTCTTGGTTTTTTTGGATTCCTACTGGAGCTGTTCCCTAGCTCAAGGTACTGGGGAGCTAGCTAAAGAACAGTAAATCCTAAAGAAGGAATAATTAAAGCACACAAATGTAATTTAAGGTTAGAGCTGCAGAGGTGGAGAGCAAGGCATTTCTGAAAAAAGCCAAGTGCTACTCACAGCATCCTCCTGCTCATGGCTGAGTTTTAAGGAGAGGAGCTATAAATACAAATCCAAGGATCAGAACATTAGCATCTCTCTGCTATCTTGGGAGCCTGAACCAGTTTAATCTGGGCACTCCTACCATAGTAATAGTGCCCTAGACTGAACCAGTGCATCCTGCAAGTTGAGTACTACTATTAACCGTACTTCACACATGACAAAACCTAGATAGAGATCAGAAGTTGTTCAAGATCACACTGCAGACAGGTCTGAAGAACAGACCCACAGGTGAAGGATCCATTTCTACATCCTTTTTCTGATTTATATAGTTCATGGAGTTTGACATTCAGATGGAGATGTGGGTTTCTCTCATGGTTTAAAGTGTATGAAAGTGGACTTGAGGCTTCAAAAACTTCAGTGAACCATTGGTGCTGCTCAGATGCAGGACCTAGCAGTGCCCTTGAGACTTTCTATCTTTTCTTGGAAGCACCAAAGTTGGAGGCTGCTTCAGTGACCTCACCAGCTTGCACAATGCCATTACTTCAGAAGTTAGAACACACCCAGAAAAACTAGTCCATTATGGGGGAAGACTTTATGAGCAAATAAATCTCCTTGGAAGAACTGAGGGTGCCTTTATAAAAGGATGAGGTGTCATAAAATGAGTGGGGAGTCAAAGAAATATTGTTTGTCACTATTATTTGACTACTATAGTTCATTCTTAGGCTGACATGACTGGGGGAAACAACTACTCGTACTAAGGAAATGAAGATACTAGAGACAGACTCATGTATTGGGTAGGAAATTGCCATTTTGTACCTGTTGGGTGCTGAGCTTCAACCCCTACACGATTACCCTGGTGGCATATGGATCTACATGTGTTTTATTCCTGAGAAAACTTCTGTCATAATAATCACAAAACTTTTCTTTTACACATTGGGGGTGAGGTAGGAAGGAACACTAACAGGCCATTTATCTTCAATGCAAGATTTTACTTCTTAGTGGTAGACTATGAATAGCAGGAAGGAAGGAAAAAACCTAAAACAGAGAATCACATTTAGCATTTAGCATCTGGGATCAATTTAGTCAAACAAAGACTCACAAGAGTACACCGGGCCACAGTGAGGGTTTATTGTTGTACAACATCATCGTGATACTATTTCATTTCTACACACTACAGAATTGACAGTGGATAAAAACTGGCTTTAAAGGCAACAGAGGAAGGTTTGTCTCTTCTGTTCTTACATACTGCAAAGTTCTGGGCAAGACATTTAATCTCTCTGACTCGTAGGTTTTCTATGAATGCAGATGAAATTGCCCTATTTCAGAACATTGATACAGGTCTGAATAGACACTACATGCCAGGTGCTTGGAACAGTGCTGGGCAGAGGGGTCTGTGCCTCCTCAGATCTTACACGTGTACTTCTTTAGTCTGTGTTTGTCATAAAGGCTAATTTGAGTACTTAAAATGTTAACTATTTGGAAAAGATTCTACAAACAACCTCTGGATTATTTAAATTTCTGTATCAATAGAATAATTGAGGATTGGAAAACTAAGTCTTAGGTTTATCTTGACACACAGGAAAACTTTCTTACACACCCAGGCCGCATTTTCATATACAGAAAAAATAACAAGGTTTTTTTTACCTTACTCTGTGCAGACTGCTACTTTGGTTTCAGTATCAAATTAATTCTCACAAAAGTAAGAAGATATGATTTGAAGACATTGTGTATCTTGCTTAGGTACTTGCAACTAGTAAAATGATGTATCTGGGATTTAAAATTCAATATACCTAATAGCAAAACAGCGTTTGAACCCCTAATCTGTGTTGTTTCATATACCCACAAAACTTGGTCAGATCTATTTACCTATTTTCACACAGAACCTACCACTGAGAACAAGCAAGAGTTTTTTTTTTTAATTTGCATGTCATTTTCCTTTGTCCTACGAAGGAAACAGGTGCTTCTTATCTGTCTTTACCTCTGAGAAGAGTGTAGCTATCTTTAATATCCTAATCCTGGATTGTTCCCAAAAAGCATCTTTTCAAAGTCAAGCTCTTGTGCAGAGTCATTGGTCACCAAAAGGAAACTGCTAATTCTACTTTGATCTCACTGAAATTATAAATTCTGGTTCAATGGTGTATTGATGTCTTCTCTTGGAATAAGCTTCTTTTGCTTTCTTAAATATACAGAATAAGAGTAACAGTAACAGCACAAATAGCAATTAGTATTCATTAATGTTTTTAAATATTTATTATATGCCAGATACTATACCAATTGATAGACATACTTTATCTCATTTACTACTCACCACAGTCTGTATAAAGCAAGTGCTTGTATAGAACAAATAAGAAACTAAGCCTTAGTATCAGAGCTATTGCAGAGATCAAAATGGATTTTTTTTATAAAACTGGATTCTGTGTGACACCAACATTCACATTTGTAAGTACTATAGATTCTGCCTCAGTTGTAAAATGTAAACTAAGGTACAATTTAATTTTTCACTATTTCTGCATAATTAAATGAATACACTGCAGTCTTATAGCTTCTGTTAAGTACATGCAATATCTCAGAAGAAAAGCAGACAGTAATCCAGGAGGGAACACTTAAAAGTGCAGCATTCCAGGGAGGAAAACTGAATCAAATCCCACTTAAAAAAATCTTCAGGGACCAACAAATGTCTGACCACAGAAACTGTTCTAATAGCTTTTTCTCTTGAGACTGTGCTCTATCATCTTCTCTAGGAGTTCTTTGTGTGGTAAGTGTGGACAGAGTGAAACATTCTGAATATACAGGAGAACTGAGACTCATCACAGGAGAGATCACGTCATAAATCACTAGCCTCAGAATCATGCAACCATTGCACTCAAGAGTCCAGATAAGCATCAATTTTCTTCAAAAATGTGTTTCTTAGATCTCCATGGGCAAATGTTTTTATAGTAATCATTTTCCAGGACAGAAACTCCCAGACCATAGGCTCTGGTTTAGTGTTTTAAACCCTTAAATTCAAATTCAGCAGATCTTCAGGCAAAGTTGGCCTGTGTTAGACTAGGGCATCTTGGCACTAGGCACTTGAGGTTTACCTTACATAATGCCAACAAATATGCAATGATCCATTCATCCTCTCTTGCATAGGGTTCTTTATGACATTGACATCATTCTACAAACAGGTGTCTGATACTAGAAGAAATTATTTAGTCTACAGGAATGGAAGGAAGTTAATTGGTCCATTAGGGCCAATTTTTTTCTCTAATAAAGTCTTAAAACAACATTTTAACCTAGTATTTTCAAAATTCCCAGGAGAAGGATAATACCTTCATTTCTCAAGCTCTCTTTATGGTCATCATGTCTTTCTCATTCCCTCGTAAGATATTTTCCTTCTTCATTGTAAGGAGAATCTGATGATCCCATACAATTCCAAACTGATTCTTCCATGATTTTATCCTTCACTTCACTTAACAATCAAGCAGAGATATTCTCTTACTTAAAAAGCTTTCTCTCAGTGCTGTTATCACCAGAGAGACCTGTTTTTCTCCCTGACTTGACTCAAATATTTCAAGAATAGTATTCATTACTTTATTTTCATTATAAAACTAATCTAATCATACAAAAACTAATGCCTACATTTGAGGAAAAAGATGAAATTAGAAACAGCGTATGACACAATCATGAGAATATATCAGAAAATGAGGTCATTCTAACTTATTATACATTTTATTTAAAAACATGTCATTAACATCTTCCCATGACATGTGAATAGTCTTTTATTCCAGAAGAAGTCTGAGACACCCAGTATTTTTATCCTCACCTTTTATATCCTATTTTCTTGAGTGTGGACACAATTTTCTCCTCTATGCATTGTTTATCAAACTCACAGCTTTCTTGGATTGCTGTCTTTCTTTCCCTTTACCAACTGTAATATCACATATGATACCACGTGACAAGCAAACTTTCTTCCAGAAATTTTTACTTGTTTATCTTACATGACACACAACATACACACATACACACACACACACACACACACACACACACACACACACTTTCCAAAATACTGAACTCCTCCTTATGGGGCATCTCCTTCCCGCATTGCTTCCCTTGCAGATTCTCCTCACCTTTACACTGTACAAAAGGCAGATATTATTCCCAATAAACAAGGGACTGTGACCCTGATATGTGATTAACAGCAAAGTTAACAGCAGCAGCATCTAAATAATTTGTCAAAATATATATTCCTTGGCTGCACCACAGACCCACATTATTGAAAGTGTTCAGCAAAGAAAAAAGCCTTTTATTAAACACCCGCCATAACTTATCAAATGTGTTAGCTATTTACTCTCTTTGCTGAAACAAAATACCCAACACCCAAAGTTAAAGGAGAGGTTTGTGGCAGTTTAAGTCCATAATTGGTTGGCTCGCCCAACAGGGTGGTTTTGCAAAGGACAGTTTAGGGAAGGCTGAAAGTAGCAAAGCAACAAGTGGGAAGACAAGCTTCTTTCTGTCCCTTATATTTTATGCAGGCTACCTGCACAGTGTGGGTGTAGCACTTAAACCCTTAATCTAGCCCAAACCATGCTAAACCAATCAGTGGACTGATTCACTAATCATGCATCCCGGCACCACACACTCTAGGTACAGCCACCTCTGAAAAACTCACCACCCGTGACTGCATGCAGCTTAAGCAGGGTCATCTAAGCACAAACCATAACATCAGGTGTGAGTAAATTAAACTTTGCAAGCTTAAATTTTAAAAAAAGATTACAGTGAAAGACACATTGCCATTAATTCTCTTCAAAATATTCTCCTATGCCTTAATACACAAATCTCACTGTTCTTCACCTTCTGAAGTGTTTCTGAAGTCCTTTTTCTCTGAGTATCTTTTTGCAGTGTGATCAAAATATGATGAAAGCTACTGTGAAGTGCCAACCAACAGAAAGGTGGATCAAATAAAATATTGCTGTGTGTCCGTGTCCACTTTATTCACTTGATCTGGTACTGTGCAATTCCTAGCTTTTCCAAAAAGTCAAAATGACCACGAAAGGTAAACATTTTAAATAGATTCAGAGCAAGGTATCTATGACAGTGCAACTGAAGAAACTCCAGAAAGAGAACTTTCATAACTGCTGCAGAAAGTGACAAGACTTACAGGATAAATGTGTTCAAAGTGAGAAGAATGTTTTGGGAGGGATTAGTGGCAATGTTTCTTTTGCTATTTCCCAATCATATTCAGTGTCCTATGTATTCTAAAGTTAAGGAGCACTAGCTCAAAAGCACTTCTTAAAATTAACTTCAAACCTGTCCCACAGCAACTATTTCTTTCCTCAACTCTAGTATTGAATGTTGGCCTTTTTACTAGACTTATACCTTTGTATGCACCCAATTGGATTTTGAATTGACCTTGTCTTTTCATCTCTTATGTCTTTTCCTGTTCCAGAATGTACTGGTCTTCTCGTTCCTCAGGCTTAGATTCTTGATATAGACATCTCTCCACTTTTCTCTCTCCTTTAAATTATGTTACAGAGTCCCTTTGGCTCTCACCTCTAAAACACTTCCATGCTTGGCTTTCATCTCTAAAACGCTTCCATGCCAACACTCTCTTCATTCCATGGACACTGTTTTAATCATCCAACAATATTCAGCACACTTATTATGTACTTGGTAACGTCCAACTGTGGAGCACTCCCAGGATACAATTGTGACTATTGGCAGCAAAGTTTTAATAAGTATTTAAAATATTTTAATTACATTCCATGTAATTACATTCCATGTGCTAAGGACTTCATGCTACTGCCTTTAATTCTCACACCAACTCTAAAGGTTAGGTTCTGTTATTATCTTCATTGCATACATCAGCACTTTGAGAATTAGCTACATAAAATCAGTTACCCAAAGTCACTCTAAGAAATTGGGATTGAGAATGAGGGTGGCCTCTCTGAGGGTAGAAACCCTAGGGTAATTATACCATCACAGTCCTGCACAGCAATATCAGAAAAGCTAACACATAGTCAGTTCTTCTTATCAGATGGACTATACAAAATTGACTTTTTCATTGGTCAAAAATGGTAAATATTGGCAATTTCATGTGGTTAACTTAAATATCAGACATCTACTAATCTGGCAGTGACTTACATGAACTATCTCAATAAATCTTCACAATAGCTCCACGATGTAAGTGCTACAACTTGTGTTTCCCAGAAAATAAGACCTAACTAGAAAATGAGTGCTGCTCATTTCCATGGTGATGGCCAGTATCACACAGAAAATGATACCTTGTTATTCTCTTGCTGGTTAGCTCTGTAATGACAGGTAAGGCAAAATAATTGAGGAAGGCATTTTTGAGCTGTAGTTTTCAAGGCTGATTACATTTTAGTGAAGTCTTACTTTCAAGGAAATAGAGAATTATCTCTATTTTACAGACAAGGTAATCAAGACATACAGAAGTTAAAAGAGTTGGTCACGGTTCTATTGATAATAAGTGGAGAAGTTTCAGTTAAAAAATGGAATGAAATATACCAACACGGTCACATTAACTGGCTCTTACTACTGAAAAGAAGGAAAACACATGCCATTTTTTCTAATATTTCTATATTTTACTCTTGTCTACCATAAGTGTATAGAGCTTAATAGTAAATAAGGATACTATTTAAATAACTTAAAAATGCATAACATTATACTTATACACTTTGTGCCAAACAAAATTCTAAATCCTTTAGCTCATTTACAGTTTAAAACAACCTCATAGGATAAAGTTCTGACAAATGAAGAAACTGAGGGTAAAAGCAGTTAAAACCACTGCCTGAACTCACACAGCACTTGAGTGTTGAAGCTCAGATTGTGACAAGCAGTTTGAAGACAGAGACCCACCTCTTAACCCTCATGCTAGGCATAGTCACAAATGCTGACACCATATACCACACAGTATAGAGGATATTTTTTTAAATGGTAAGAAACACAAACATATGTTAATCTAAATCAAGGTTAAAAATGCATGAAAATGTGCGAATAAATTTGGTACTTTAATTCTCCCTTGCTCTGGCTGGCATGAAATCACAGGCTAGCTCTTTTTTGAAATTTTGTACTTTCCCAGGCGGAATTACTTGTTTATTACCTTTTTTAAAATAACAATGATTATAAAAACATAAAGGCATAAAGCCTGCTGATGCATATGTGATTGTTCAGAATCGTGTATACAAAAGTTATTTCTAATTCTACCGTAGGATTTTGTTAGCTAGAACTAATCATGTCCAAATTACCACTAAGGAACTAGTCAGAGTTCATTTAATAATTGGCATGGGATAAACCAATCAGGCAAGGGAACAGGAAGCCTCCGTAGTCATCTTAGGTACTTAGAGAAGCCTCTGTTTTGGGAACGGATTCCCAGGTAGTGTTTTGGAAGAGACCTTCCACGGATGTTCCTTGCTGTACTCCCCTCTCGATGTGAAATACTAAAAGGAAAACATGGCCAGAGTTTTAATACTGATGGTTAGCCAAGTCTTAATAATACGTCCTTTTGACAGTCTCTCTAGATCGGCTTTTGTGTTTTTCATAGCTTCCAGATGGGAAAGCTGTGATGCAAGAAATTGAAACAAGTGTCATGAGCTGGATTGTGCAAAATCAGATCGATTCAAATTAGTTTATAAGCCCACTAAACATTAACAGCCAATGAGTTTACAAGAAATTAAAACTCAAAACAGTACTAATGGTAGTATTTCACGACAGAATGAGAAATCTACTAAAATATAAATACTTCAGAATTTCACTTTTATCTGGTAGCAATGTTCAAATCACCCTGGAATACATTTGACTTGAGTCTTGACATTCACCACTGTATCTTTTAAAGGTGGAATTTCAAAGTAATAGCGCTGGTCCATGGACTTCCCAATAGGCCTTACCTGATAACATGACTGGCTTCTGAATGGTCATCTCCACTATCCGAAGAAGTTACTTCAAGTGGGTCAATATATGCAAAAGCCTAAGGATCTTGTGCACATAGTAGGTACTCAGTTTGCTTTCTCTTCATCATACATCATAGCAGCAAAGAAGCTCTTTCTTGCTTGCTGTAGGAACAACTAGGTACAGCATGTGTATTTTTAGGTTAAATGGACTCATACACAGTTGGAATTTTCTTCTGTAAGTGTTAGGGAAGACAGATTGTTCAGGTTATGTTCAGAAGTCCCAGTGAATGACTTACTATGCAAAACTCAATGATGTCAAGATTTTCCTAAGAACACAATTTTCCTCAATGAACTCTTCATATGTTCAGTGACACTGAATTTATAAGACAAAAAATAGCCTGACTCTTCTATTCATACAATGAAATTAAATGAACATAGATTTTGGTGTCAAAGGACCTGGATTTGAATCTAATTTTCAATGCTTTTTAGCTGTGAGACATTGAATAAACTTCTTAATCTCATGCAGATGATGTATTACTTTTCTTGTAGTGCTGTTTGACGATTCAAGGTGAGAGAAGTAAAATACTGGTACAGTCTCTGGGAAAATAACACTCACTAAATGTATACCACTATTATAAGTGACATACAACCATCTTATTATAATCAAGATTACAGTTAATAAAAACACCAATATCATCAATTTAAAGATTTTTAACAAAAATATGTGGGTTATCTTCATACAACAAAGAACAAACGAGGTTACTCGCTCTATGGATTTAATTGACTCCCTTAAGCCTTCTAGTTCTCATATAGCATTTTCCTCCAAGACAACAATAATATCTAGTTCTGAGGTTCTTCTTTGAGATTTATGAGTATTAAATATATTTTAATATATCTATAAAGAGATTTAAGCTCTTCTCTGAAATAAAGCTGAAGGAGCCATTGATCAGAGTTTGACGTGGGCATAATTTCACTGCTGGGATGCATTTTTCCAAATACATTCTCCCCATAAACTGATGGGAAATTCAGTATTTCATTTTCTGAATATTGCCCAAATGAATTGTGGAAGTCCAGCAGAAGTGCTTGATTGTACTTTCATTAGAGTTCTTTTTCCTTGAGGCCATACAGGTGCAATGAAAGAAGAAAGAAAATTAATTAAATTTACAGGAATGTTTTTACCCTCCAGGTGTCATAAAATGTACTGGTTCAGACATTTTTCAAGTAATTAAGCAGACATCTCTGTGTTTCCTAATGAGTTGTTGCCCTTCCCTCTTTAATCTGGTGAGAGATCTCATCACTTGCCTTCTGTCAGCTGATGGGCTTGTTCCTTAGGTGAGTTCAACCTTCTCCTCATGCTGCAATGTGCCAGTGGGGCTCCATGGATAGAGATGTGAGCTCCTCTTCTTGCAAAAATCACTTCAAGGGTGGGGCACTAATTACTTTGGGCAAGGAAGTTTAGGAATATTAAAAGAACTTTGTTTAGCTCATATATGTTCTGTTATTTGAGGAAGGCAGTTACTGAGATAAGACCAAGTAGTCATAAACTTGTACATGTGTATATACATATGTGTATGTTTTGTGTGTTTGTGAGAGAGAGGGACCGTGTGTGTGTGCACCTGCGCACATGTGTATGGACAGAGACAGAGAGATAGAGCGAGAGAAATTCAGTTCAGGCTGGGGCTCAACTTCACAGATAAGATAATTAAATATGAACTATATTTTATTTAATTTTTACTTTTTTATTTTAAAATTTTTATTGTTTATTGGTACAATTTAGATATACACAATGATCACATTCATCAGGGAATTTGTACTTATACATGACATATTCTTTTGCTCTTGTTTCCCCAATCCCATCTCATCCCTTCATCCTTTCTTCCCATCATTTACAAAGTTATATTTCCATTTTATCTTTCTTTCAACATTTTTTCCTTCTTTTCTTCATTTTAAATGATGTACCAATGAAATTTTGGTAGAAAAGTGAGATTGAAGCAAGAACCCTGTAGAAGTGAAGAATACATACTACTGGTTTATATGATATGCTACAATTCAACCAGCACTGATCCAGACACTGAAAACCCCTAAAGAGCACTAGGTTTAGTTGAATAAGCAAACTCATTGTGTGAAATAATTAGACCTCTAAATAATAGGGAATATGTATAACCAATTGCATTACATAGCACTTGCATAGAGGTAGGTGTAAGAGGAACTATACCAGTGCTATGGAAAGAGCACATGGGAAAAGAAGCTGTCCCGGAGGAATGGAGGACTAGCTGGGCTATGCCAGTGGAAAAAGAAAGGAGAGAGAGAAGGGATTTTAGATGTGGGCACCTTAATGAACTCAGCATCTACAGGAGCACCGAAGGAACTGCTCTCTCTACCACAGAGGGGTGACAAGGGAAGCATCTGTAAACAAGATTAGAAAAGTGCAGGGAGGCCAAAGTAGAATAGAAGACTTAAAAGCCAGGAAGAGAAGCTAGAATTTGAACCTTGATGTAGATTTGTCGGCAGTGACATATAATCAATTCTTCTTTAAAAAAAAATCAGTTGAAGAAATCTTAAAAATCAACTAATCTAAACTGGTCTTGCTTGTAAAATACTTTAAGACATGAAGAAATATACTGGAAATAGTATTTTTCACTAGGCAATCATATCCGGACAACTTGAGCTCTGGGAAAATGCCTCGCTTTCTTCTGGACCATCTCTTCCTCCTGCGTCCCTTGTCCAGTGCAATGATACTTCTCTCCACTGGTGGCCTACAGTCTCTGCTGGCAATTCTAACTATGTTCTCCCTTGCAGTTGCCCCTTTTTTCTGTCACAAGACCGCTTCCTTAATTCAGGTCTTCACTTCTGAGTGGGCTAAAGCAAGAACTGTATAACTTCCCTCCTTCTTTTCGTTTCTGTCCTATTCCAGATCAATTTCCAAATGACTTTGAGTACAAAATGATTAGAGTACCAATGCTACCTCCTAAAATGTATTATTTTAGTATTGTCTTTGGGGCAAAAACCTCAAATGTCTTTGCTTTATCTCCCAAGGAAATGATTTTTCAACATCCTTGGAATAATTTCTCCTCCCACTTCACAAAAGTCATTATCACTCATTTACCTATCATTAATATATTGTTTATATATCATATACATATCCAAAGTGTTTCTTCAAAATGGTTCTCTTTCTGTAAAGATCTCCAGCACTCAAATCTGCCATCACCTCATTTAGAAAATATTTAAATCACATTTCTTTCAGTTGTAGTTGACTAAAATTGTGAACCATACAACTTAAGCAAAACCTGAAGCAACATAAATAGGATCTTTTCACAACAAGGAAAGGGATGAATCTGGCCTCAGGCACTGCATGATCTAGTGACACACTTGTCAGATCTCTCTCTCTGGATGCTCTCTCTTTCCCATTCATCTCTTCATGTGCAGGCAAATGCCTCTAGACCAGAGAGGAAAAAGTATTCATGGAAAATTCCAGGAGAATAGCTTCAGTTGGTTCAACAAAAGTCATACATATGTCTACCCCTGGATATATTGTTATGGTAAGGATGACAGGGGTCAGAATTAATTCAATCAACTTCATATGTCAGGAGCTGTTAACAGAAAAGGAGACAAATGAATGAGACTGAGCAAGAAAAAATAGTAACCAATGCAAGAACTCTTTACTTATCTTTTAATGCTGTCTCTGTTCCCGGTCTTTGCCTCCAATGCGTCTATATTCACTGTCTTGGTCACCATCACACCATCACTTCCTTCCTTTTCTGCCTTTTTCAAGGGTACTCTTTGAGGCATGGTACCCAAAGCTGCAGTGCCTTGTATACAGTGCTCTCTCATACATGTACACGAAATAGGCTAAAAGAAGTCAAAGTATGTGACTAATAAAAAGAGAATAGAATAACTACCCTGGAGTGGCAATCAAAGATTTCAAACAGTAGTAGCCTGGAGTGCAAGAGCAAGGATTCAGGCCCAATTTCATGTGAGTGTTTGCAGTTAGCAGGAAAGAGGACGTAGATACAGTCAAGAAAAAAAGTACGTAAGTCTGAAAAATGGAAGAACTTAGAACCTCGGAAATCAAGCAAAGAATCTCATGTACACTAAATATAAAATTTAAGCTTAATTTATACTGGACAACTGGGAATCTTTCCTATTTTCTCTGAATGGTTGTGTTTACTGGTAGGAATAGGAACTTCAGGAATCAATGCCGTGGTAAGAGGGCAGGGTATAGGGACAGCAGTTGCGTTAGAGTCCCAGGAAAAAAAGCCTGAGAGGCTGCGAGCATGGTTGAGAGCAGACCTTGTGTCAGATGAACTTTAGGATAAGTCCCCATAAAGACAGACACTGCACCCTCAGAGAGGTGCTCCACCTACGGAAAGGAAAAGTGGAAGGAAAAAGCCTATCCAGGAACAGGGCCATGGCTACTGAGAGGGGGAGGGAGGTAAGTGCAGCATGCTGCTAGGCACAGGGCATTTGGACAGCGGATGGGAAATGGAAGTGTTTCATTACAAGTCCAGTGAGACTCTGGGGCATAAGGTGTGTTGCTTGAGGATATATTTGAAAGTGGTTAATTCTGCATTGAGCAAAGAAGCACTTTTCTTTCTTCTGCGTTAATTGAAGTATGATTTTAATGCCCTGAGGTGACTGGAGAGCACACAGATCTTTGGTTCCTTGAGCATTTCAGCATCATCTCTTTCCCTATGGTAATGGTGAAGGGTTGGAGAAGTGGACAAAAACCATTCTCCTATGTACATCAGACATAATAGCACCAGAGCCACTGAAACCTGAGTCAGGATGGGACAAGAAGAAAACTCAGCTGCCGTATTATGACTACTAAGACAGATTCAAGTGCATGGTATGCAGCAACCTTCCCAGGAAATCCTACTTATAACTGAGGGGGAAGTGCATGAGACCTGAATCCCTAGACTAGTTCAGATGCAAGATGTGGTACAATAGAAATCATTTATCTCATCACGGAGTACAGAAGGAAGGAACTGACATAAGAATAACTGTAGAGATACACCAGTGTCACCTCACTGACAACAGGTCAAAACTATGAGTAATTTTAAATATTTAATAAAGCAAAAGCTAACATTAATACCTTTATATATAAAACATATGTAGTGTTTGCATGAAAGAGTTCATTTTTCTACTGAATTTCTGGAGCAGAAGTTGATCAAAAGGGAGAAGCAGAATGAAGAAAATATTTTTTAAAAAATGCATACTGAGATCTCCCACTAAGCAGCATTAAAAAAACTTCGCTTTGTGTGTCACCTTCCTGGCTATCACACTTCCTTTGGGAAGAGGCTGTCCAAGGGCTGACAGTCATTTTATCAACATCAATACCTATTGTATAAAAATATCTGATTCCATAGGAGAGTTTTTCAATGAGAAAGGAAGTAAATGGAAGAGTGTTTGGGGCAAAATGATATCCCCAGATGCCACAGTTAGTGTCAGGAAGAGTGTCTCCTCCTTGGGGCAGAGGCCACAGACCTGCTATTACAGAAGATAATAAAGTGGTGTCAGATGAGGAAGGGGATTCTTTAATAAAATGGAAATTGACACTTGAGACTGGTCAGGATATGTGAGAAATTAGGAGCCAAATAATTGGATGTTTTTATCTTTCCTAGATGCTTCATACCACTTTTGAAAAAAATGTCAGTGAAAAATCTTATTTTTCCCCTCTATGAAATTGCTAGACAGAAATATCTCAAGACCAAATTTCAAAGTGGCTTCCAAGATCACATGTTTAAAGGGCTATTTATCAGCTTCTCCCCATCCAATTGCACAGAAAGTATGGAGGAATGAATACCAAGGTCTTACATTCCAGGAAGGTCATTCAAAATCAGCACTTACTCCAGGCTACCATGGGGTCTCAATAATCCCTGAGTCAAACAACGGTCCCTGATTCACTCATAAACTCTCTGCCAACACAGCCTCACATAATTGCCAATATATAGTAGGCAATAAAAAATTATTTATTAAGTTTTTTAAAATGTTTAAAACTTGCATACTTGATTCCAGGAATAATCCTCTACCAGGCACAGCTTGGTATATAAAAAGCAGAAAACCCTATGTGTTCTATATGTTCATTCAGTTAAGGCAGCATCCAAGTCATACTAGCTGAAAAGCGTGTGAGAAAGGCCAGTGTGTCAGATTTGGGGAGATGTGAATGTGATGGTATGAGCCCTGCCTAGAAATAGTGCCCAGTCCAGCTAGGAAGATAGGCAGATTGAAACTTCACCATAATAAATAACACATTCATCTGGTCAGCAAATATAAGACTTTCAAGTGTATTACTTACAAAAGAAAAGAAAGTTAAAATTGTAATGAAACTTCACTGCACATGTTAGAATAGCAAAGGAGGAAAAGAGGCAAAATATCAAATGTTGATGAGGATTTGAGACACTCAGATATTTCATATAGTCTATACGGTGTCAGTTGAGCAGAGAGATAAGGGGATAATAGAGTATAGGTAAGCCAATACAAAAATCGCCTTTCAGGGTGTATGAGAGCCAAAAGTAAGCATACTTAATAAGCCTGTAAGCAGACTATTTTTATGCACATGCCAAAGAAAAACACATGTATTTTCACTAAATTTTTATGTATTAGAAAGTTTTGGCAGCTCTCAAAACTATGCAAATCTTTATTCAGAGTAGAAGTAACAAATAAATTGTGATAATGAGCAGAAAGAACAGCCTATAAGAATGTATAATAATGCAGGCTAATTAAAAAAATAACACCAAGTCAAATAAGCTAGATACAAAGACTACAAACTGTAGGATTCCATATATGTGAAATTACAAGCAACATAGACTAATTCACACTGCAAGAAGTCATACTAGGAGTTATCTTTTAGGGATCAGAGGCAATTAGTGATGCTAGAAGGGCAGAAGAGATGTTTCTGGGAGTGATGGGAAGATTCTGTGTGTTATTCTTATGCCAGTTGCACAGATGACACTGTTCTGTACACTTATGACTTAGGCGTATTTTTGTGTTAATATTAAAGTGAGTAAGCAGTTTTAAAAAAGACTTTTACATAATGAAGGATAATTATAAAGAAGATGTTCAGAATATTTGAACAACAGGGTACTGTAATTTCACAGTTCAAGCCCCTGAACATTTGTGCAAATTATAACAATAGCAGATATACTATAAAATTATTGTGAAATTTTAAAATAAAAAATCCATGGCAGATTTTCAGTATGAGTTTTGCCATGCAGTGAACTTGAAAGTTATCCATGTCATGACTGTGAGCAAAAGCAGGATACACTGAAAAACACTGAAATTTTTTTTGACCCATCGGAGAAATTAAGTTGCATGACAAAACACTGTCCTAAAATTTGGTGAAATGGGCATATCCCAAAAGGGAAAGCCCAGGACAACATACCTGTCACAGAAGCCTCTCGAACTAGAAACTGCTGGGAGCACTTAAAAAGAAATGCTGGTGAATTATGGGAGGCTGTGACTGGCACTTAGCATGCAAATGGGACATTGCTGGGATTCAGAGTCTTAGTGGGCCCCATACTTTCAAGACCTTTTCTTCCAGGAAGACCACAGGATTCTCATTCTAATGATCCTTCGTGACTCTGATGAGAGAAAGGAAAATACTACAGGTCCCACACGGAAGGCAGGACCTGGGCCAGGCTGATTTAGGCTGGGTGAATTCAGTCTGCAATATTTTTAGTATCACCTGCAGACTTTGAGGCCTCCTTCTGGGTTAGGGATTGGGGAATTTCAGTGGAACATCCCAAAACTAGCAGTAGGAAAAATCATAGAGACTGGGGAGAAGAAAGGCAAGAAAACAGTCTGATTTAAAATAAGGCTCTGTTACTGTTCTCTGTTGCTGTGTAACAAAATACCTTAAAATTTTAGTGCCTTAAACCAGTTCCAAGTTCATCATATCTTATAATCTTGTGAGCTGTGGACTAAAGCAAACTTCAGCTGAATGATTCTTCTGTTTATGTGGTGCTAGTTATGTCAGCATGGTATTTGGTTGGTGGCTAGGATGATACAGAAGCTCTGAGACAGCTGTGCCTTTATGTGGTGTGAGCAAAAATACACAGGTGCAAGTGCAATTCAATGGAAAGAGACACTCATAAAACATCACAGTGGCTCTTCACTCACCTTATTCACCACATCTGCCACTGTGCAACTTGCAGCTCTTCCTCAAAGTCAATATAACTATGAAATGTGAATGTTTTGAATCAAGTCAGGATATCAAGGAAGCCAGACAGTGCAACTAAAGATACAAAAGAGGACTTTTAGAACAACATTCAGTGACAAGAATGATGGGATAATTGTGCTCAAAGGAACCAGAGAGTATGTTAAGGCAATGTGTATTTTACTATAGTCAATTTTTAAAAATTTAAGCATTTGCTTGATTTTCCAATCACACCTCATAAAAGTGTGTGTGGGTAATATACACAGCAACATACAAACACATAGTTTAAAAGAGTAAATAGATTAGAAATCCTGCATATTAAAAGAGATAGTAAAATTTTAAAAAATTATAGCTCATTTAATAGAATAAATTGTAAATTCATCACAGTTGGTCACAAGAATTAGCAAATTGAAATGTGGTATTGAGAAATTCATCTAAAATATAACATGAAAATAATGATAATTAAAAATTATATGAAAAGCAGACAAAGATCCATTGAGAGTCTCAGAGAATCAAAAGCATAAAATAAAGGATACAATTTCCAGAACTAAATAAAAATAGGCATTCTTAGATTAAAAAGATAAAGCAAAGATGAAGCTGAAAAACAAAAAAAACAAAAGACTCAAACTACTTAGGTAGAGTTTAGTGAAGTTTCATAAAGATTAATGAGAGAGAGAGAACTTGAAATATATGTATAATTTAGGAAAAGAAAAATAGTATGATATTTTTTTTCAACAGATACTGTTACCCTCACATGGGAGAGCCTAGAGGATATTGTATGTCACAGAAAATCCACTGCACTGCTGGCCTTTAGAGAAGAAATTGAAAATACATGTGTGACAATTTCAATGACCAAGGTTACTCAAACAGCAGTTCATTACACTACTAAATCTATGGAATCTCATGGCTGCCACTTTGAGTACTTCTTGTAGTTGCAGAAGCCAAAGGTAGCTTGTATTAGTTTCACGATTTCTCAATAAATTTAGTACTAAAATATTTATACAAGTTTTTCATTTCTGAAGTGTGTATGCATATTTTGGCATACTCTGTATAAATATATGTGTATAGATATATACATCTTCCAGGAAGAATATTTGATTATATACAAAAGTATAAAATTAAAAAAAAAACTTGCAATAAATTTTCATTAGCAACCACAAACCCAGTAAACAATAGTAAATATATTTACAAGTTAAATGAAAACAACTGTCAATCTAGAATTCTATCTCTAGTTATCTCTAGCTATTTTAAAGATGAACAATTTTACCATCAAGATGTCATAAATTTTCACATGCAATGAATTTGAATGTATTATTCTTAGTGAAGTAAGCCAATCTCAAAATGATAGCATATATGGTTACTTTTGGATGAAAAAAGGAAAATTTTGAGACAAAGCTCATCAGTAGTTGGCAAAGATTAGGGTTAAAGGTAGGGTCTGACTACATAAATCAGTATGAAGAAAGTCTGTGAATTATTAGTGTCCATAAATATAAACATTCTATATCATAAATATGAGATAAGATTAAAAATGTAAACAACAAAAATGGGTAAAAAGGAAGGAGGCAGGAGAGAAAGTAAAAGAGATTTTAAAAAAGAATTAAACTATATTATGTATATACTCAGTCCCCAAGATTATTGTAAACTGCATAAACTGCCAACATTTACTAACTGCAAAAGAATATATATGTACATATCCACGCACACAAAAAAAGAATTTGTTTAGAATCTTGCTTGGGGTGTTAGATACAAAATCCATGCATGTATTTAAATTCATAGAATTATATCCTAAACAGGTGATTTCTAGCACAAAGTTTTTTAGTTAAGAGAAACAAAAATAATGGTACTCTATAAAATAATGGAAATAAAATTTATAGTTTTATACTCACAGATAGAAGAAAAAAATTGTAAGTTAAACTAAGGTAAGGGAATAAATGATTAGAAAAAAAAGCAAAAGGCCTTAGAATAGAAAATACAAGGTAGTAGCAATAGTGTTGATAGTGGTAGTAATAGCATTCATGGTACATTTGCCATGTACAGTTTTAAGAACTTTTTACATACAATGTATATTACAATAAGGTAGTCTTATTTCTATTATTTTTTCTAGATAGCAAAAACAAATACAAAAATTAAGAATATATAAAAGTTAAACAACCATTTTAAATCACAGAGTCAATAAAAGCTAAAAATGAAGTTTGAAAATAGAAAAAAAATTTAAAAATCCAAATAACAAAAAATAAATGTAAGTGGTATAAATTCTCCACTTAGACTATATTTAATAATACTTTAGACAAAGTAAAATTTGTGGGCAAAAGAATTTTTAAGGATAAAGAGAAACATTAAATAATCATAAAATAATAAAAACATATACAGAGAAAGGGCTAATTATATAATACATGTTAGGAATTCCTCCATGAAGCAAGGAACATTTGACCTTTTAAAGAAAGAAGTACATTATTAGGATGAGTGTAAATAGAGGGGATATTAAAAAAAAATGGAAGCAGGTGTTATTTAATGTGCTAAAGACGTGTCTAAGTGTAAATACATTTGTGTTTTAAAGAGTTAACAGTAACATTAAGCATGGGTTGGACTGCTTGCAACAGGAAGATAATACAAACTGAATGACCAGTTATAAAGCTTGAAATCTTCTAAGAAAATGGACATCTGAAATATGGATTGAATTTTCTTTCTCTTCCAACCTAATCATACACTGTATGGGGCCATGGATACAGAATGGACCACAAAATAAAGAGAATCCGAGAAGTAGACACACACCACCTCTGGAGGTCTTTTCTTTGTCATAGAAGTGACAGCAAGATCGCTAAACACAGCAACACACAGACAGGGAAATAAAGAATTCCTTATGACATGACGAAGGAAACTTACTACAACAGAGAACTGGAAAGCCATTCAACAAGTTGGCCCATAAGTGAAATTAGATTTGGATTGGAAAGCTTAGTTGACAATAACTTGGACATGGAGGACAATTTTTAGTATAATTAAGAGATATGTTCAGGACTCTAGAAGGTGATTCAGGTCAAACCCAGTCATATAAAAAGCAAGTTACAGATCCAGAGAGTCCATCACTAAAAGTAACAGTTGCCCGTCAGTATACATAGAAACTAGAGAGTAACAGTTATATATTTAATATTGAAGATGTTTTAAAACAAGTAAGTATTCACTTTTCTGATGGTAATATGGATATGACATGAAGAATGCATGAAACATACACTTCAGTTTTTAATCAAGAAACTTGGGGAAGAGGAGTGGTGGGGAGGGGATTAAGAAAAAACAGAGAAAGCAAGATATATCTCCATATGATGAATGTGATATATATATATATATATATATATATATATATATATATATATATCCAATAAACTTTAAAAAGTTTTTTAAAAAAAGAATCTGTTTGGGAAGCCAGGGATTTAGCTCAGTGACATAAGCACCTGCCTGGCAAGTGCAAGGTTGTGAATTTGATCCCCACTACAAAAAAACAAAACAAAACAAAACAAAACCATACATATGTACATACATACCTAGTAAATAAGTAAATACATTTTTTAGAAAAAGAATCTTTGGGGAGATTGTCATTACCCATAATTGAATTCTTTTGCTTAAAAGGCCAGGGCAAATAGAAATGTGTACAGTAAAAGCTCAATACAAGAAACAGATATGGATCAAGTTAGTAATACCAAAAATACAAGCCATACTTGTCTGAGAAAAGGACTCAATTAGGAACTTCTCAAGAAAAAAACTCAGATTCAGTGTTGTATCTATGCTGTGCTAGCACACAATGAGCATTTGATGATGCTTAGTAAATGGATAAAATGTCACTTTAGATAGTAAAGACTTGTGGAAGAAAAGCAATTGATTTTTTGAAGTGGACAATCAGACTGTCTTCAAATAAACAAAGTATGTGAACAGTTAGAAAACTATGTGAACCAGAAGCAACCAGTGACCTCAGATTCTTTAAGTTTAAAAAGTCTGCAAAATGTTCCTCTTCAAAGGATTGATCAAGAAGAATGATTTGGACAAATATCTCCTTTGGCACAACTTTCCTCAATTAAGGTTCTCCTGCAACTTGATGGGAATCATCAGGAAAATATTCTCATGAAAAATTCAAAAAGAAATAATGTACTCTGAGCAAAACAATCACACTGTTTTACCTCAACCACTCATTATATGATTGTTTGATAAGCCAACAGAATCACCAAAATGTGCTATTTTGAAATGGAGGTTGTTATGATGATTTTTTTGCAACATTTGCATTTATGTAGCACACAGTGGATGCTAAAAATGTTCACTGAAAGAATAAATGAATGCATGTTAACAGTTAACAGTGGAGCACACTCTAATGTATCAGTTAAGAAAGGAAGGAATGGTTACAGTTCTAGAGTTAGAGAACCTCATAAGGCACACATCTCATTAAAGAAACAACACAGAGTCAGGAAGATAATAAGTTTGGACCCATTCTGGGAAATTTACCGACTTAGCCAGACCCTGTCTCAAATCCAAAAATAAAAAATGGATAGGGTGATAGGTCAGTACAAAGGCCATGAGTTTAATACAAACAAATCCTTGTCCATAAGGCTATAGATTAATAAAGTGGATTATCACAGAGACACTGAGTGGGCAAAACCTATTTGGTTTTAAAACAGGAATAATGAATTTCTTGAGGATAGTATTCCATTATGGCTTCCCCTGAAATAGTTGCTTCACTTTAGGAGGGCCAGAGTTGGGACTCTGCATTAATTATGGCAATTTTGAAGTATTTATGCAAGAGAAGCACTGTGTATGAATAAGTAAAGTCTCTTAGTAACATTTTATGATAAATAAATCAGTTTAAAATTGGAAATCCATATCCTCTGGTAATTTCCTCTAAGCCTACTTTCCTGTGAAATTCCTTTTCAAAATTAACACACCTAGAAGACATTTGTCGAATGAATGAATTTTGATGTGACATTGAGATAATGCTTTAAGTTTAGTATTACTTACTTTAAGTAGAACCCGCATACATTTTTCATAAAAATGTTTTGCAATGATTACAGGAATGTAATAACATTTAATACTTGGGTACAAGTTACAGTGACACAGGCCTGCTGTGAGCTAGGATTGTGCTTCTCATATTGAAAAAACCTGTTTGTAAAAAGGCATTAAACACAATTTGTATGCACAATGTGTGCCAAACTGAGGAACTAGGGACAGTCCATAAGAGAGCCAATGACATTAGTGAAGAGGTCAATGTCAAGTTAGCTGAGGATATATAAAATAATTAAGAAGAATGAGGACATAATTAAAGGAAATAGAATCATAAAATGACAGCAAATGACATAGTACTAAAAAATTTTGCAATGCTGAAATAAGGAATACTAGACTGAGAAATTTCAACTTTTCAGAGTGAGAAATAACTTCTATAGCTTATCTTTTATGAGGGAGTATTAATAAAATATCAAATTAAATAAGTTCATCTGGGGGCTCCATAAGAAACATATAGCGTTTTAATGTTTCAGTTCTAATATATTTAAGTCAAAATCAGCTGTTCACAGCTAATAAGGTAGAATGTAGAATGTACAGGTAGACTGTAGATTCTGGACTATAAAGAAGAAAACTACAGGCCAATCTGCCAAATGAACATGGATGCAAAAATTCTCAGTAAGGATGTTGGAACTTGGGATGCTGGGAGAAAAACAGGCAGCCAGCAAGCTGCTCTAGTAAGTGGCTGTGGCCTCCCAAGCCACAGCAGCCCTAGGGCAAGAACGGTATCAGCGCTTCCTGAGATCTGAGCCATGTTGGAACTTGGGGCGCTGGGAAAAAAACAGGCAGCCAGCTCACCACTCTGGTGGGTGCTGTGAGCCTACCCATGGGCAGGCTAAGAATCAAACATCCATCTCATCCACCCTCCCACCCCCACTAGCAAATGAGAGCCAGAGATCTGAGCATCACTTGGGAGTCTTACTATATGCAATATAGCAAATAAGGGGGATTTTCTTCTGCCATTTCTTTGAAGGCAAAATATTTTTATCTCTGTTTTGCTCTGTTCTGATCAATGGTATTGCTTTATTCAATATTCTGTTTTTATAATTTCGGTATTTCCTTAGATATTGCTCTACCTGACTGAAGGAACAACTATTGTGAAGAAAACCAGATGTACTATTATACTTATTGTTGTTATCCCAGTAACCTGCTGTGAGGTTCTGTAGCAATTTCACTGCACTGCCTCAACTGGCTTTGTTCTGTCTTGTTCTGCTGCATTTTACTACTTTCAAAATAAAATAAATAAATGAAATTAAAAAAAAAGAGTCCAGACCAAAAAAATTCTCAGCAAGAAACTGGCGGGGCTGGGGATTTAGCTCAGCAGCATAAGCGCCTGTCTTGCAAGCACATGGTTGTGAGTTCGATCCCCGGTACCAATAAAAAAAAAGAAAAAAGAAAGAAACTGGCAAAGAGAGTGCAGCAAATCATCAAGAAGATTATACACTATGACCATGTAGGATTCATCCTAGGGACTCAGGAATGGTTCAACATATGCAAATCAATAAATATAATACAACGTATTAACAGAGCCAAAGACAAAAACCTTATCATCTCAATAGATGCACAAAAAGCAATTAACAAAGTCCAACACCTCTTCATGATATAAAACTACAGAAAATTGGAATAGAGCATCTTTATCTCAATCTGATAAAAGCCATCCATGAAAAACCAACAGACAACATCAACTTGAATGGTCCAAAATTGAAAGCTTTTACTTTAAAATCAGAAATATGCCAGAGCAATTAGACAAGAGAAAGAAATGGAATAAAGACAGGAAAAGAAGTTCAATCATCATTATTTGTAGATTACAATGATACTTTACAAGGAAGATCCCCCAAACCCCACCAAAAGACTTCTGGATTTAGTAAGCAAATTCAGTACCATAGCTGGATACAAAGTTGACACTTAAAAATCAATATCATCCCTGTGTACAAATAACAAACTCACTGAGAGAGAAACTAGTGGAACCATGCCTTTCATAATAGCACTGAAAAAATGAAACACTTAGTAATCAGTCTAACAAAGGAAGTAAAGAAAAAATACCCTCTGTATAGAAAATTACAGTACTCTGAAGGAGATTCAAGAGGTTATCAGAAAATGGAAAGATATTCTTTGATCTTGGGTAGCAAGAACCAACATAGTAAAAATGACCATACTCCCAAAAGAATTAAAAGAATCATACTTCAGTGACATATGCATGCTCATGTTTATAGTAGCACAGCTTGTACTACCTAAATATTAGAAACAGCCTAAATGCCCATCAACTGATGAATGGATAAAAAAGATGTGGGTTTTCTTTAATTTTAATGAGACAAAATAAAAATAAAAGAGTTTCAAAACAGGTTAGTAGAAGAGGTCACAATAAGTAATATATTGAATATTATTGTTTTCATAGATTTCATATATTGTTTTCATATTTAAAGAATAAGATTTAGGCATGATGTCTTGTCAACAATATTAGCACAAACATTTCTTTTCAATGTACTAAGAGGAACTAGCTGAACAACTATCTTAACTATTATGTGTATAAATATATTTTTTTCTGTTTCTCCCTTTTCTCTCTCCCCCATCACAGTCTGTCTTTTCTTTTGAACATTTTCCTCCCAATTCACAATATCTATTGCACAATTTGGATCTTATTTACTGGTTCAGATTCTCACACTATAGAGACAATACGTTGTTTACACAATGGACCTGATTTATTTCACTTACGAATATGGAAGGTGTGTCTTTTGTACAATGGAGTACCACTCAGTTATATAGAAGGATAAACTTGAGACATTTATAGCCAAATGGATTGACTTTGAGACCATGCTCTTAAGTGAAATAAGCTGGACACATATATGTAAATATCACATTGTCTCTCTAGTGTAAGAAACTGAAAGTGTAAATAAGAACCAAAATGTGTAATAGGTATTGTGAGATAGGAAGAAATTGTTGAAAAGGAAAAAGGAATGGGAGGGGGAGAAAAAATGAGCAAAAAAGGATAAAATGCTCACAAAGCCTTGTAAATCAGAAGAGGAAGAGAGGTCCCAGGGAGTGGTAAGGAATGGGGAAAAAGGAGGAACGAAAATACATCACGCACAAGTAAAAACTGCTTATGATTAATGTGATCATTACTTATATCTAAATTATACCAATAAACTCAATTAAAAATGACTTAAAAAGAACATAAAAACAAATAAATATTAGATTTTAAAACAAACATTATTTCCAGTCCCTAAATATGAGTATTAAAATCTTTGATTATTGGTGATATACTGTGCTTTCTTTAAAGATTTGTGTATTCACATTAGAGCTTAATGATGAGAAATACAATTTTAATTTTTCATTTTAAAAAATTTCAAGAATATGCAAAAGTAGACAGATAGTACAATGAAAATGTCATTTGTCCACCATGTATCTTCTATAATTATCTTTTGGGTAATCTTATCTATTTTCTACTTAATTATTCTTTCACCTATAATATTATTTTTAAGTAAACCCAAAGATTGTGTATATATATATATATATATATATATATATATATAAATATCTTTAAATGTAAATAAAATATATTCATTAATATTAGTTCTTTAACACCACTGCTGGACTCAGTGTTCAAATTCTGAATTGTCCTAGATATATAACAATTTTTTGAATTTTCTTTGAATTAAGAATAATTTAAATTTTACTAAATTATTGAAAACAAAAGCTAATTAACCTTGGTGATGAAAGCCACACCAAAATCTACTTTGGCACTGCACCTTAAAAATCAGGGAAACAAGTGAACTATCATAAGTATGTGAGAAGAAGAAAATTATTTTTGTGTAATCGTATTAAAGACACCCAATTTAATGCATGGGAAAGCATTTTAATATAGATAAGTTCATGGTTAAAATGTAGGGGTTGGGTAGATAGCAATGCTTATATGCCATGGTGAACCAAATTTCATTTATATCCATACAACTGAGTGATCTTGGGTAAAGTGCCACTAGGAAGAAGACCAATTCTACCCTGGCACAAACATGGTGGGCATTGGAAAGTCTCTATAGGAAGAAGGCAATGGGCCCTTGAGTCAAGGGGCTGAAATTTCACCAAGGAGAATGTGGGTCTCCCCACACCTGTTGAAATCCAGGTGTCAAGGTCTTTACTGGCATTAAAAGAAGTGGTCAAGGTGGCCTCTGAAGTCCTTTCCATTTATGGTAATCAAGAGTTATAAATGTTGATTGAACTTCAAAGGCATCATTTCATTATGAAATTAAGTGCCAATGTGCCTCATTTGTCATATAGTTTGTGAAGAACAAAATCCCAAAGTGGTGACTGATTTCTGTTTCTCATTAGATTTTGTCTAATCATGGGGGTCTGTGACTGTGTAATTAACTTCTTCAGAGGACAACATTTGGGACTGGAAAGTAACCAAGCAGAGACCCAGTTTCAGTATAATTGATGAACTGTCACTAAGGCTGAGAACAAACCCCACCATATTTCTTTAACGATGTCACACAGGGAGGTACTAGCACTCAATGGAAGTTGGTGCGATTTATCAAATCAAAGTATAGCATGTTCATTTGCGTTTCAGATAAATTGAATAATTCTATAATAAAACTTACATGTTAATGTTTTATACTTTTTGTTATTTAGGTAGAATTTAAATTTACTTAGATGTTCTGTATTTTATTTGATTTGTGCTTACATACACACACACACACACATATGCACACACACACACACCAGAATTAATTCAAGTCCAAGAATATTATAGGTTTTAGTTTGATATTAATTATGAACATGTGACTCATTTAAGGGCTGATACTTGGGAGAAGGCAGAAACAGTCCTAAAAGGTTCAGATAATTCATAATTATAGTAGATAATTTTCATTTATTCATTTTATCCAGAATTTGAAATTCATACCAGGAATGTCATGTTAGTTTACTAGTACTGTTCATAAAAGTTTTTCCAAAGAGAAACTAAATGGTTTTGCTTTGATGAATAGTTCCTGTGTGGGTGTCATTCTGGTATTATTTAATGTACTACTCCTCACGAGATGATGATTAAAAAAAGTTGAGGCTTAGACAGGTTATGTTATTTTGTCAAAGTCACAACAATACAAAAGTGTAGAATGAAAACTGAAGAGAAGACCCACTGACTCCAAGTTCATTGGAGCATATGACCTCCAAATGTCATGGGATGAGATATTAAGTAAGTCATATATTATTGGTAAGTCATTTATTATTGGTCATGGATACTGAATGTATGCTAATAGAGTGCTGAGCAGTTTGTATGCATGATATGATTTCATTCTTATGCTAGGATGAGATGTTAATTAACATTTTACCCACGGTGGGACGTACTATGGCTCAAAAAGGTGAATAAATTGCCCAAAGAATAACAGTTGATAATTGATAGAGTTATATTAATTGTAAGTCCATTTGCCTATCCCAAAAGAACAAATTGCTTAATAAGCTGAATATATCTTACAGTTTAGCTACCATTTTAAAGACAATGGTCATTGCAATAAGTTGGAAAATAAATAAGATGATGTCATCACAATGCAGCAGACTGTTTATAGGAATTATTTCATTTAATCCTTGAGAAGGGGTAGGTAGTTATTACACCAAAGTTATGAAACACATGTTGTATACCAGGCCCACATTCTAAGTGCTGAGGGTACCAAAATGAGCAAATAGTACAACATTTCCATACCTCATGATGCTTATATTATAGTGGCAAGAGAATGAAGCTTAGATAAGTAAAGCACACAGTATTTTAGAGACTGGCAAATGGTAAGAAGAAAAGAATGCAGAGGAGGATATGTGTTGTATAGGGTCAAGAGTGTGTGACTGCTCATTTTAGAAAGGATAACTAGGGAAGACCCCTGAGAAGGTACCCTATCCCTTTTCAAGCATTGAGTCAGAATTGAGATAAAAAGGGAGTGAGTCCTATGAATACAGACACTATTTTAGGCAGAGGAATAAGCAAGCAAAAAGACATGGAACAAATGAGTTTAAAAAAGAACAATCAGAGCAACAAGTCTGGAGAAAAGTCAGTAAAAAGTAGACTAAGATAGAGGTGAGAGAGGATATGTAGTTGTAAGCATGAGTGTGTGTCTGTGGTTGTGTAAGGGGCTAATAATAGTGCAGGGTAGGAATTAATGTTTGACTTTGTGGATACATTAAGGACATTGGCTTTTACCCAGCGAATGGGGAGGTTTTAAATACTTTTGGGCAATGGAAAAGTATAACTGACTTACATTTTAATATGCATACTCTGGCTGCCAATTCTCAGACAGACTGAAGAAGAGAGCAAAGACAGAAATAGGACAGCCAATTAGGAATCCATTGCAGTTATCTAGGTAATGGTGATAATGACCAGGGCCAGGATGGGAGTATGCAAGTGAAGAGAGCTAGGTTTTTCAGCATAGTCTGATGGTGCGGCAAATCTGATATGCTAACATAGCAGAATCAGGATGGATGAGGATTTAATCCTCAGTTTACTGATGGAGAAACTGAAGTTCAAGGCTCTTCCATAAAGAATCCATTAACACAGAGAAAAAAATCAATCTTGGCAGGGGAATTCAAACCCAGATCTGCCTACCTCTAAAATGCATCAGTTTTCATTACATTTTCATTTTTCCTTAAGCACATTTAGGGAAAACAATGTAAATTCTCTTTAAATATGCAGCAAAACTTCAACAAATTTTAGTTTAAGAAGACCAGTTTCCAGAAGGGTTACATTTCAAAGCCAGGAAGGCAGCCATTTAGCAGGCCTTCTTCCTCCCACAGAAACTCTTAAAAACCCACAGATTTTGCATAACCCATATTCTAACTGAATCATCATAGATACTATTAATTAAAAATGTAGTAGAAACTAAGCATGTCACCATATTAATAATCAACATAAAATAACAGACAATGTATTCTTACTGTTTAATGATTTTGTGGGAAGTAAAGCAAAGTACACCAACACAGATCAGAAAGTAATGGATACACAGTGAAGATTTAGCAGCGTCTTCCAGAAATTTCTAAACACATTAAAATGGGATGCTGTTGGTATACTGTGCCCATGTCAGTTGCAAACATTTTCAATTTTCTTTTCATAGATACTGATGCTGGCTTGCATATGTGGACCATAACTGCAGTTCAAAACTAAAAGATCTGAGGGAAGGATAGAAATAAGAAAGAAGACATATATTGCCCTTTGTGGCCATGTTAACTGTGGAAGATTTTAAGAGAAAAGGAGAGACTGATGTATTTTTGTGCTTTTGTGGAAAAGCACTGATGTGAGATGTAATTAATTAAGGAATGATAAAGAAGAGGTGAGGAAAATCCTGCAAATGCCACAGTGGAAGTGATTTCAACTTAGGTCATTACTTGAACTGGTTGCCATCTGGTACATCCTTAAAATATATTTGGTAACCGTTTTAAGTGGCTTTGGAGAAGTCCAGATCCCATAGTACCACAGGAACACAGAAGGTAGATAGACATCCTGCTCTCCTAAGAGAAAGTTGCCCTGCCCTTCAAGAAACAGGAAGATCAGGCCACCTGTCCAGGTACTTTTCATTTCTGAGCCTAGCCACTAAGCAGTTAGTATATGTAGGGCATTTATTTTATTATTATGCCAATATTTTGAACTAGAATCCTTTATTTTATCTAATTTTAACGATTAGTCTCTGTTTTCTCTGTTTACAGTACACATGGAATTTAAAAGGAAGAAAATGTAATTATTTTCAGCATTAGTCAATGATTCTCATTTTTCAAGAAATCACAGTAGTCTAACTTTCATCATTACTCAGAATTAGTCAGATTTTATTGTATTATGAGACCCAACTGAATTAAAGTCAACATTAGACTCAAATCCCACAGCATCACTGGTAATTTCCAAGCATGCTCTGGGTATTCACACATATGGGGTAGTAATTGTAACAAAGACTATTTCAACTGACCAGGGAGAGCACGTGTCTTACATTTTTAAACTAGATATACATTTTGGAAATAAAAGAAAAACAAAATAGGGAAAATGTTCCTAAAAAAAGAAAAAAAAATAAAGGAAAGGAGAGGGAGATCTCAGGCTAATACATGTTTTGCTAGAACCCCATGAGTTGAAAGGAGGAGAGAGGGAGCGGACATGGTGATACCAGCACTTCAGGCTGACAGTCAGGGTTTGGAGACCGCAAGGTTAAAAGGAGGCTCATGGGGAAAAAACAACTCACTGAGCAGACCTCAGCCCTTGAGAAAGGTTTAGGAACAAAGTCAATCCACTTCCACTTAGGAAACACTTTGAGCAAACATATCCACCCAGGATGATGGTGTAGAACTAAGAGACCAGCACAGTGGCACATAGTTATAATCCCAGCACTCTGAGAGGCTGAGATGAGAGGATTGAAAGTTTGAGCCCAGGCAGGCAATTTAGTGGCTTAGAAACACTTTCAAAATAAAAATTTTTAAAATGACTGGATTTGTAGGTTTGTATCTTACTGAAAAGGCCTCTCGGTTCAACACACACACCAACACACACACACACACACACACACACGAAAGAGAACAATAGCACAAAGTAGAAGTTAGATGTGCATAAAAAGTAGAGAGTGTAAGATGGAGCAGAAGGATGCTCATGGATTCCTGTCTTCTTTGGGGACATTTTGCTTATCGCTGCTCTTTTGTGCTGTTTGTAATTGTGGTGACATCTACATAGACAACATTTAACTGCACTGCTTAGCAGAATGAAGTACATTGACATTGTTAATAGTTGTGTTACTACTATTTGACCCCTCTCTAAAACATTGTTATCTTTCCAAAATGAAACTCTATTCCTATTAAATAATAAATCCCTAATACACTATTTCTCCAGTCCCAGCAATCACAATTCTATGTTCTGTCTTTATGAATTTGATTACTCTAGAGAACTCAAAAAAGTAAAATCATATGACATATTTTACTATCTCGCTTTATTTTACTTAGTGTAGTATCTTTAAGGTTCATCCATGTTGTAGCCTGTGTCAAAACTGTATTCTTTTTTAAAGCTATGTCATATGGCATTCTACATCACACTACATGATTTTGTCCACTCACCTGTCCATGGGCACTTGGACTGTTTTCATCTTTTGACTATTGTGGATAATGCTGCTCTAAACATTGGAACCTATTAGTGTAAGGCATCTTCTTTCAACTTCTGATTCACTGGGCTATATCTTCTTGTCCTCTGAGGACACTAAGAACATTCAATTTTTAGATGTGTTCAAGTTAAAACTGTCATTTGTTCAGGGCGATATATACAGGATTTTTGTATCAAATCAGATGCTTAAAAAGTAACTTATACAGCTACAATACCTTTTTCTAAGAATGTAGAATGTTTTAGTATTTTACGAATACATCTACACTATCACATGTTATGTTCAAGTGTTAGAGGAAGTAATTGAGTCAAAGATATCTAAGCAGCACAGAGTAATTTGACAGGGTAGTGATTGATTTTTGACTCACTTTTCTTTTTAGAGACCATTGGTTGTCTATTTTCATTAAAAAAACCAACAACTGTGAATTACTTATCATTTTATTCTCAAACTTCTTTGCATTTCTAAATTCACCCAAACTCTCAGAGCTCCCCAAAATATGATCAGATTCCAGCATCTATTCCTTCTCCTCTCAAACAGGAAGTCCTCCAATGAAATGGAATTAATACTCTTAAAAATTCCATTGATTTGTATGCCACTACCCAAAATGAGATTACCAGGAAGGACCATTTTAAATTTAAATGAATGCTGCCTTAGTTGGAATAACTTACTCTTCTTCCTTACATTTATAATCAATAGAGAACTCTCCACTGCATCTGATTTTTCACATTTTTCAGCTAAGTCAGGAATCCTAATGCAAAAATCTGCTCTGTTATGTGGATTTGTGAACTGTCTAGAGGGTTCTGGGTCCATTAACTGATGGATAGATTACCAAGAGTCACAAATATAATGTTTTGTTTCCAACTGAGACACACTTACTCCAATATTACTCATGTTTTTTCAAGAAAAGTGGTCACTGCTTTCTGCAGTTTTACACCTGGAAGTTAATAAGGAACAAGGCATTTCTTCTGGCATTAATCAAAAGTTCTAAAGCAAAGTTAACTATACATATACTTTTAAAACTCTATATCCTGGAGCTGGAAGGAGAGCATTTTAAGAATTTATTTATTCAAATCCCAGAGTAAATGAGCATAACACAAAGCATTATGTATTCAGAGTGTGAAGGCAATGTAGCATCTGGGACCTGTCTGTTAAATGGGAGACATGCAACACCCTGGTCATGACTGAGACCCTGACATTCGAGGATCACCTCTTGTCTTACCACCCCAGAGTTGCAGCCAGCCAATGTATGTCAAGACTTTCAATTCTGTATGATTAGTACAATCCTACCAAGTGCTGAAAATTCACTCATAGCTATTGCCAGATTCACACCAATCAAAACTATGCCATTGTTGAACAACAAAAATCAGTCGATATTTTTATAATTAAGAAATGTCAAATAAAATGCTGTCATCCATACTGAGTGGCATATAGTGGTTTAGAAAATAATATCTATGCCATTCCATATTATACACAGAGGTGAATAACTAGATCAATCATAAATCAGTCTTTGTAGGAACATGCAGCATAAAAATCTAATATTCTCAAGGAAATTTCCCTTCTTAACTGAAGCTATAACTGAATATGTTTAGGCCTAATGTTAAATATTAATGGTTTTTCTTTCCCTTGCTCTCTTTTCATTCTTTTTTTTTTTTTTTTGCTCCAATCTCTGCCAATCTGTTTCTTTAAAGGGTAAAACAAAGTCATTCTGTCCTTGCTTCAGAATTGCACATGTCCTCTCTAGCATCTGAGGCAGTGAAAAAAGATGAAGAAATGACAGTATCTGATCTGTGTTTCTTGCCACATTGTTGGAAATATTTAGTATCTCAGAGGCAGTTTTAACTCTTTGGTGGCCCTGATCACAACGACACTCTGACCCCTTACACCAATGTATGTGGGCTATTCAGAGGTGAGCCAAAAAGGCCTGTGGTGAAGGAGAAATGGGTTACTTACTGTAGGGTAGATATTTTTCTTGTTGCAACACTCTTTCATTCATTCATTTACGTAGAGATATGCTAGAGCTTAATTTTCTTTATCTTATAATCTTGTTAAACTGTTTACAGCTTAAAATTGGATGGTGGCAAGAACACAGACATTTAAAAAATAATTTAAGCCATACCTCATCCCTCTTCTACAGCTAGCTAGTAAGCATTTACCAACACATTACTTCATTGAATCATCAAATAAGTACTGAGTACCTAATGTGTGCCAAATACTACATAGGGTGCTGGGATGAAAAACAGTAACAGAAATCTTCAACTTTTTAGAAAACACAGGCTATAAATAAGTAAAGTCATAAATACAATTTAGAAAAAAATAACTACAGTGACTATCAAAATGAAGGAAAGAAAGCTGGTATAACTGAAAATAAAATAAAGAATAAACCTCTCTACAGAGGTAGTAGAGTCCCAGTGGTTTGCAGGACAGTCTCAGAAGTCACCCCATCCAGGGTATGTTCTAAACTGAACATTCTACATAATACAATGTAGAGCCAGTGCATGCTGGTGATATGACTGGGAACATTAGGTACCATCTCTAAACCTCTATAATCCAAATAGAATGCCTAGCTCCGGGGCTCGGCACATTTTCAGCTCATCCAAAAGAATATTAGCTATTATTATCATTTAAACTAACACTTAAAATGAAACACTATGAAAAATGTGAGGCTGGTGAAGAACCAAGTACATATATTTACAATCAGAAGAAAGCACAAGTGCGATGTCTTCGAGGGAGAATTAGTTCTTGATCCAAGAACTATTAGGAGGTCTGAGTAACTGAAGAGTACTATCTAAGGACAAATAAGCTTGCAGAGTTGAAGAGAAAGACCAGGGACATCATGAGGGGCCACTTAGGCCACTGGGACCATCTGGACTTTATTGTTCATGTACCTAGAAATCCCCACACAAACTTAAACAAAGTAGTGACATGAATCACTCTATAGTTTTAAAACCTATTTTCTTGCACCTTGGCAGTGAATGGAGTTAGAAACTGCCGAAGTAGATGCAGAAAGATCAGATTAAAACCTGAAGCAATGATTCAGGTGAGATATTATTGTGCTTTGCATGATTTGATAAGAAATGAAGTAAAGGAACAGATTTGAGATATATTTTCAAAGTAAAGTAAATTGAATTTGGTCAAGAACTGGATAAGAATATGTTACACTGCAGTTTTTGAAGATGAACACATTTCATGTTGTGCATGTCCTCACGTAATGTGATCCTGGCAGCCTCTCATTTCTACCTGAAGTCTAATTTCCCTCAATTTGTACCTCAGTGTGATTGTGACTGCTTTAAAGAATGGGGACCCAGCACAAATAATGCTGGGCAACTTTCAAGGCTAACCTATGTAGACAATGTAGTTTTCACCTTGTACTTATTCAAATAATGTTCCACAAAATTCTTGTCAGAATGAAATGTTATTTAGAAATAAAGATTTTGGCAGATGTAATTAGTTGAAATGGGGTCATACTGTATTAGGATGAACCCGGTTCCAATACAGTTTATGCCCTTATAACAAGAGGAAAAGGCACATATAATACGTACATCCAGAGGAGAAAAGGCTGCATGATGTGGGAGTCAGAGATTGCAGCAATGAGCTGCAAAGCAGGAATACCATGCATTCTGGCAAAGACCAGAAGCTAGGATAGGCGGAGGAAACTCCAGAAAAAATATACTCTTACCAACACTTTGATTTCAGACTCTGGTTTCTAGGAGTATAAATGAATAAATGGTGCTTTGCCCCCAAGCCTTACATTTTTTTTCTTTTTGTTGAAACTGAAAATCTCATATACATCTTGACTTGTATGACACGCTAGAAGTCAGAGCTCCCACATAGTAAATTCAATTGCCATGAGTCCCCCATTTACTATGGACAGGACACATGAAGCTTCTTTAGGGAACAGACCCAGCTGAGGGCCAAACTGGCAGCAAGTACAAACAGCCAGACATATGAATGGAGACACCTTCACTGAATCCAATCCAAGGTATCAAATCTTCTTGCTGTTGACTCCTTTTAATTGAAGCCCTGAGGAATTGTGGTGCAGTCTATGCTACCTTTGTTGTATCTCAGGTGAATTCCTGATCTACAAAATCTTTAAGTTTAAGAAAAGAATATTTATGTCACTGAATTTCGGAGTTTCTTACATCGTATTGGAAATTGGAATAAAAATCATGTAGAAAAACAGAGTACTGCAACCTCACAACCCTAAAACATGTGTCACTGGCTGTGGTAGGAGGTGGACAGAAGATGAAAAGATTTTAATTGATAAGAGATGCAGTGAAAGGTAGTGAATGCTGGTGAGTAGAGAAAGCAGTTAGGGAAAACCAGAGATCTTTTCAGGAGATGTTGGTGAAAGCTAGAAAGGTTAGTAAGAAACTTACTGAACACTAGGAAGAAGTTGATCTTGCTACTTAGTGACAGTTTAGCAAGCTTACTGGCTGCACTGATATGGAAAACACACTTAATGGACGGGTGGATTTCTCCGGAATGTTTAAAGTGCTGATGTGTTAATTTGGGCCAGGTATAAGATACAGAAATTTAGATGAATAAAAAGGAATTGTTTAGTTAAAAAAAAAACTTAAAAAAAAAATCTCTGGACTTTGCTGGATTTGCAAAATCAAAAGAAAAACAAAATAAAATATTGCTCACTCCAGGTCTCCCGGAAGAAAATCCTCAACAAATAAAGGATCTCAGGGCAAAGATCAACTTCAATACCTGTTAAGGATATGTCTCAATGTTAGGATGAAGGCGAGAGTGCGACTATAAAACCCTCCATTAAAACTTCAGAAAGATTTAAGATGATGTCTTATAAACCTTTCAAACACATACAAAGTCTGTGGGATTTAAGACCCTGCCTTTTTAACAATAAGCACCTGACGTCCCACAGCAGTTCACTGGAAGACCGGGATACTAAAGGCCTGTACTGAAGTTATCCGTGAGTGAGTCTTTTGTCTAACATAGTAGATTTATAAACTGATATGTGGGAAGTCTAAACAACTTTAACAGAACTACAACAACTTGGATTGAAAGGAGCAGATAAGACATAAAATGAAAGGGGTAGAGTCTCTGAACCCATTAATTACTTTGGGCAAAAAGTAGGAGGAGAAGACTAGTCAGCTGAAAACCTGGGACACCTTTAATGGAAAGAAAGAATAAATCACGCTGTGGAAATGAATTCTAAGAAGATAGTTCCAGTGGTTGGGGAAAATAGTTTCTAGGTAGTAGGTCTCAGCTCTGATCAACGATGTGGCAACAACTGAATTTTATTTGTTTTTATTCTTTTTTTTTAAACAACTGAATTTTAGAATTGTCCTTTGACTGCTATTGTCATGTCTCCCACTTCTCCCTCTTCTGGAGTAGGAATCTTTACAGTGTAATCCTGTGTCTTGCTCCACTGCATCTCGGTATGTGGGAAGAAGATAACTGGAATCTTTCGTTCACTGCTCTTTGAAGATTAAGACAGTCTTTGGGAATCTTGAGGGAAAGATGGAGAGCATCTTGTATGTAGATAGAATGTGAGTAGTTGTGGAAAGAAGATAGATGGTGATTGATTTTAGTCACTGAAGATTGCTAAAACTGTACATTTAATCTCAACATGCTCTGCTCCATGCCATTAAGTTTTGGGATGGTTTGTTAGCAATAATAATGATCAGATTACAGAGATAAGAGAAAAGGACCATCAAGAATGACTATTATATTTTTGGTTTATGCAAATGGATGATTAGTGATACCACTTGCTGAGATAGTGATAGATTTTAGAGGTGAGAAGTGTGAAGAGGGCAAGAAAAGATATTGTACTTGACTTTAGCTATTATTTTTGAAACATACATGAGACTTTCAAATGTAATCTTAGTTCATTAAACATTCTGAAACTACAATATGACATCTATAGGGAAATAATTCACAGTGACATTTTTATGAAGCAGATACTATAAGTTCATTTTGACATTAACAAAAACAAATATTAATGTCTTCCAAATGGCATAATTATCTAACACTAATACTAAACTGCTCAAATTTTTGATGCTATATTTGTTTTGGGCACTATTTGGCCAAAGTTAAATATGTGAAACATAATCTTTTAAATTTGAAAATGTATGCATAAAGTGGAAAGGTACATGTAAATAATCACTCTCAAAAGAACAATGCAATTCGAAGTTCATCTAATAAATCTCTAACCAAAAATCAAATCTTGTTTCCAATGGAAACATCAAAAGACCTTAAATGTTATGGCTTGGTAGATATGACCATAAAGAAGACAAGTAGCTGCCTTTCATCACTGTGTTAGTCACAGAAACCAGACAAAGAGTAAGCAGCAGTGGGGTGAGGAGTTATGCCACAAAGAAGGCTAATAAATATTTGTGGTGACCTCTTTCACCCCTGAATTAATATCCTTGAGAATCATTTTTAAAAAAGAGAAGAATTAATGCAATCTTCTGTTATCTGTTTTGATCAAGCAAAATGTGGTATTTGTAAGAGACATATATTCAAAACAAATCATCCCAGCCTGCCAAACCCTATGCCTCTGCTTACAATGTCACCTTAATATTATCAGAATTCTCTTTCATTTTTGGATGTGGTGATTGACTCATAACACCAGACTTGCTGCAGTGTTCAAGCAAATGCCATCATTTATTCAAGGAGTAACATAATGGTGACAAACAAATGGGTAGGCAAGTGAGTCTCTGACAGCTCTGTCCCATTTTCTACCCAGAAGGATGAAGAAAGCTGCCATTTACTCTATGTCCTACTTTTCCTTTGTGAACACACCAATGGTTCCAATTGAACATGTGTTTATGGTTCAGTGTCTTCTGTGCATCTTATACCTCAAAATCCAAGACAAAGAAAAAGACATTTAATAAAGCCTTTTGGGGCTGGGTGTGTTGGAAACATGAGTGCTTGGAAGTTTACCAGGACTATGGGGAATTCTGACTATAGATTGAAGAATAGTAAAGAATTTATTGTTTTTCTGATATCCTCTGGAGTACAAGAACTCTAGGGACTAGCACAACACTTTACATGGAGCAGGATGTAAGTGGTATTTTTATACTGGGGTAGGCTAAATTTTATAAGACAATAATCTTATTTTGCCAAAAAAAAATGAAGAAATTAAAAGCAAAATTTCAACACTTGAGCTGGACCAACAAGGGGAGAATAATTCGTTGCTGGTAGTATCCTCAAGTCTATGGCATGCTTCTGTTGCTAGGAAATTTCTCTAAAATGAGATTTAAGGAGACTTAAATGCTGAATTTGTGCCTATACTTTTTTCCCACTTCCTCCTCCTTCCCATTCCTAATGTTAGATATGGATCATAAATGTCTCATTTTGCATTTCAATAAAATATATTTATGCATTCAGATCTTTCATCAAATGTTAGAGCTACAAATATTTTAAACACAAGGGGGGAAATGCACATTGGTTTGGGGATTTTGAAATATTGAATATTTTTTAAAGAGAAATAGCAAATAATACCAGACAAAAATCAAGGACAGCAATCAAGCCTAATTGTCCTAATAATTTTTATTAATATAAAACATCAGAGGGATATGGAGAGTTTTCTGGCATTTTTTCACCTAAAGGAGACAACTAGAATGAGATGCAAATCAGTGTTCTTATCTAATGAATAATGTAAATGAGTGTTCTGCATATAGCAAGTCAGTCTGCAGGAATTCTCTCTGCCTTACCTCACATTTCTTATGGATTTAAGCAATAAGTGTCATAAGAAATTAGAGAAAGAAATTGCCAAGTAATGACAGAGCCTTGGAGCCCCAAGTCAGTGTAGATGGCAAGGACATTAGGATGCATAGTACAGCAAGGGGGTAGCTGACATCTCATTAAAATGAAAATGTTGCTCTTTTGCCTTCACCTAGTTAATGGAGTTGTATGGCAATACACTCGGATTATTTGTGTGGCTATTACTTGAAACATTCCTCAAGGATGCTTTTTCAAAACAGGTTCTAGATAACTTTAAAAACAAATCTTCCCAGTCCACAGTGAAAGAAAAAAAATACCTAGAATATTTCGCTTTCTCTTTTTTGCAAGTTAACTAACACTTAAGATTTTCAGTTGGATGACAGAATATAGTTGAAACTACTCTATGCAACTTGCTAGCTCCTTGAAAGGTACTCAGTTCTTCAAGTAACAAATGAAAACAAACCACTATTTACTCAACACATAATCAATTGATGTTAACCACAGGTGTGCTCACAATTACCTTTCAATCATGGGTTATTTTACTGAAATGTATTTTTCATTTAGAATTCACTGCTTTTGTCTCCAGTTTTGTCAGAAAGCAATGCTGAATGCAAAATTTTTCTTCTTTAGCATAACTCTGCATGTGTTAAGCTTTTGTTGAATCCTTTTTTACACTAATCCTTAATCCAAAACTTTAATCAATCCTAGTGTGTTCAACTAATCTTGCATAGGTATAGCAGATTTAACAGCATATGTAGGTGAACTTTCAGCATAGAAGCCACCTGCCAGAGAGAAATCTGCAGTGTAGTCCTGGGCCATTTCTTTAGAGCTGTCCTTATAGAGATCTCTAAACACAGAAGCAGACCAAAGTCAAGCTGCAAAGGTTATTTTTTGATGCAAGTTATTTGAAATATGCTATTAATTCCATGCCATAAAAAACAAGTGATACTGACTACATAATGTCTTTATTATAATAGCGGCCACATTTTTCTATTATTACACTAAGCAATTATTTGATCACTTGTATATTTTAGTTTTGTGGCTCTCTTTTAAGTTTTAATTTTGGGGAATATACCCACATTGAGCTCCTAAAAATTATGTTAAATATACATAATAAGACTCTGAGTTTACAGAAAGTAAAAAACAGGAAAAGACAATATCTTTCAAGTAGAAACTTAGTAACAAGTTTATTTGAAAACCCAGAACACATTTTAACTAAGGAGCAAATTCCATAAAAAATTTTTACAAAATTATTAATAAGTCGAGAAAAGTTTAGAAACGTGTTGATCAGAAATTTAAAATCTAAAAGAAAATATAAACTTTTTTACAATAAGGCATTTTGTGAGTTGTATTTCAGGTAAATGTACATTTTTGCTTATATATCAATCTTGATATATAAGGCATTACCCTTAATTTTAGAATAAAAAACTTCGGAAGATTTTATTTGAGAGCTTTTCATCATATCATCTAAAATTCACACTGGCATGAGGAAAAAGCATGGAGAAGGCACAACTTGATTCTTTTACTTACTAAGTAAAAGGGTTGGCTGAGACTTTCACACCAGGATAAAATACAAGATTTGTGATATTTGCTACCTTGTAGATACGGAAATAAATTTTTATTTCCTAATGATTGCATTATAATTCCCCGGTTGTTACCAAGAGCTGTAACTAATCCATGTTCATCTTCAGGCCAGAAAATGTAAGGCACTGTCTGGCATGTAGATGATAAGGCTTAAGAAGCTCTGGTGTTCATTATCTGGGCAAAGGTAATGCACCTGTGTGCATCCTGGAGTTTCCAAGTGAATCCTTTGCACTGTTGCGCCCTGGACACCTATCACCTGACATGCGACTTCCTAAAGCAACACTGGACTTACAGTCCTTCTGGTGAGAAAATTTTGAAAGGAAGTCAAACAGAAAGGCTCACCATAAAAAGATGCAGACAATTTAGAAAAGAAAAAATATTAATCTAATCCAAGAAATCTGCTCAGAAAGATTCAAGGATAATTTATATTCCTAAAATGAGAACAAAATATTTTGAGAAAAATGATCAAAATAACAATTTATTGTCAAATGTTAGAAAAACATGAAATATATGCCTGGGAAAATGTCATAGAAATAAAAACAAAACAATATAATATGTCACTAAGAATAAAAAGGAAATTCATATGAAAGCAGTTCATATGTTTCACATTCTAGGAAGAACAAGCAAATAAGAAAAAAAAGAAGTTACTTCAAAAGATAATAAAAACATCTTTCCCACAAGAAGAGTTGGAGAGTTTCAGATTGTGAGGATTCACCAAAAGCTCAGGAAAACAAATGAATAAAAGAACTATGTGTGTGCAACATCATGAATTTTTACATCTAGGATAAAGACAAAGTCCTTTATTCTAGGATCCTTCAAGAGTGTGATATCCTCTATTGCTGAATCTATTTATTCACTGCCTGGCCCTCTTTGTAGGGTTTATCTCTAAGATCTTATCAGGATTTTCTTTTTGTATGGAAGGTGGAGATAAGAGGGGGAGGGTTAGAGGAAATGTTTCTTACTCTGTTTTTTTGTCAAGATAGGGCATACAACTGGATTAGAACATCAGGAGGGAATAACATGCTGTGTCTAATCATTTTGGTCCATTATAGCTCCTTTCTCTTGCACATACAGGAAGGTAACTCTTCAAGAGCCAAGACTTAAGAAGACACATGGGATTAATCTAAAGATAACTACAGCAAACGTGCTGCAAGCCATTAAGATTTGGGGGATTGTATGTCATCAAGAACAAATGTAGTGAAACCAAATATAGTACAAAAGAACAAAAATACCTCCCTAGAAAAGAAAAGAAAAAGTCAGGCATAGGTCTGCAACCCCAGCAATCTGGGAAGCTGAGGCAGGAGAATTATAAATTCCATCCCAGTTTGGGCAACTTCAAGACTTAGAAAAGTTGTCCTAATAGTAAAAAAAAGGGTTGGGGATGTAGCTCAGTGGGAAGGTCCTGAGTTCAATTCCTGTGCTAGCAGAAAAAAAAAAAAAAAGTTTTTCTTAGAAGCCCGGTGCCTTTTGAATTGTGAGCAAAAATATTTGAAACTTAGAATTCTATGCCTGGGCTATCAAAGTGAAAGTAGACTGGTGAAATTTTTTGCAAAAAGAACCTACATAATGTTCCCTTCCAATATATTTTATAAGTTATTTGAAGCTGTGTTTCAGCAAAATAAACATAAAATAAAACTAGAAACAGACAAATTCTAGAAAATTTCAGGTTCACCTAGGAGAACAATGAAGAGAAAAATCTAAGAATGAATCTGAAATCTTCGGAGAAAGCATTAGACATGATAAATGTAAGAATATAATGAATAAAAACAGGCAAATGGTTCAAGAGATGAAGCAAATGAAAGCTCACAAGATAAGAGCTATTTGTGAATCAGTGTAAAGTAAGGCATGATTTTTCTCAGCTAATGAGAGTTGAAGAAAAAGACTTTAGCACTGACACTGCTCATTCAGCTTCAACTCATGCAGAATAATGGCGCTGGACCTATGGAGGAGAAAATAGAATTACAGCGCTGCACTTGACCTCTTATGGAAAAATGTTTGCCCAATGTAAATCTGGCTTATTGCTTTTCATCTTAAAGAGTCGGCCTAAAAATAAAGCAATAAGACTTGTTTATAGTTCCAAGGCAGAATGAAAGCCTCAACACCGTGAATGGTAATGTAAATAAAATATAACCAAAATGACCTGAAATATAGAAAGGAGAAAAGAAAAAAGCAATGAAGTTCTCAACTTGTTAGATGAAAGGATTGAGAGACAATATCAAGCTGGTGTCTGGCTCCACTCCAGCTCCAGAGGATGCAACACTATTGTCCTGAAGTTAATTAACCAATAATAAATTATTTCTGAAAGATTACCCATAAGACCACAAATCATCGCTGAAGTACTGTATGTATTTTAAAAAAGAAGGGTGATAGGGAAACAGGAGAAATACATAACTGTATCACACATTCATCACTAAAACACAACAAAAATGAACACTGTTTAAAGTCAGTAAGTCAAATAAATGGCTTACAGAAGAAACTGCTAGATATGTCCAGGCTTACAGAAGAAACTACTTAGAAGTAAACCAGAAGCATTTTTTAAAAGTTACCTGTTGCCATGAGAGTGGGGAAAGGGATGGCAACTTTGTGTCAAAGCTTTTCTCTGCTGTTTTGTTTGCATGTGCATGTAGTGCTTTGCAAAAACAGAAAAAAGGTGAAGAAACTTAGAATAGAGGCAAAGGCTGGAACATTAGTGAAGGCATCACTAAAAGTTTGGAGTGATATGCGGATTTCATAACAAGTAATGCTTCAGAATTATTAAAATAGTAGGTGTGAAGAAAGATAAGGATAGAGAAAAATACTGATGAAGTTGAATTCGATGAATGTATTATCGACCATGACCATTTTAGATGCAGGTTATGTGTAGCAATATCAGATGGTATTTTAACTTATCTAAACTATGTTAGTGGCATCTACATGTCCAAACTAATATATAGTAGAAGCCAAGGGTGCTTCTCCATATCTTGGAATGCACAGGATAGTTAACTACAAAAGAAAATACATACTCAGCCAAAATACTTAACAATGCCAAGTTCCAGAAAGCTTGCTTTAGACTATACATTTCTTTTGATGAGAGATTAAAAGATGGCACACTGGCAATAGCAGAAATGTCTGCATGACATAATAAAAGATTAGGAGAAATCAGTAACATTGGGGCAACCTATATATGATAAATGAACATTTAAAAAATCTTTGGAAACACAGTTATGTATTGCTTATCTATATTAGTGAATTTTCTAATGTAGAACAGGATTGCATTTACACTCTCAATTTTCAAACACTCTAGCTCAGATAAGCACCATACCCCATCTGTAAGCCTTATTTTAAGTATGTATGCAGTTTGTTCCTGCTAGCTAACGCACTTAACAATGATGTTAAGATTTGTGCTTTGCTAAACAAATAGGCCTCAGCAATCTTGAATACTTTAGCTGAGGATCACTACAACTGACTTATTTATAAGAGTTAATTCGTTGAAATTCTTTCTCCAAAGCATCTTAGATTTGGACAATTAGAGTGAAGATATGGTATTTGTGTCCATGGAAGTTTGTAGCAATTTTTATTAAAATTGCAGACACAAAAATATACATGTCATATTTTCTCAAATTTCCCATCTCAAATGAGTCATTGATTATATTGAATGGGGAAAAAGTGCATCACCAGGGACTAGGAAGCCTCATAACTACCTAAAACAATCTTCACCATCATTGTGCTACTCTACAAACCTCAGTGTCTTTGAGAAAGGCCTTGGTTTCTTATCAAAAACTGGAGTTTTTCTATCAGCGATAGAAAAAGAAGGTAGGATTCTTGTCTTCCTCAACTTCCTTCCCCTCTAATTGCACAGCTTTGAAAGAAGTGGGCCCTCAATAAGCAGCTATTGATTTGTGCTGAATTGCTGAGTTTAATTTCACACAGCCCCCAGCAAGAATATGTTCTTGTCAAGACTAAAATTACTTATGATCTTGCGCAAAGACATAACCAACTGACAAATTCATGAATTTTTACCAAACTGACCTTAAAATTACTTGTGGTTTTGTACTAGGCCTATGTTAAATGAGTCTGAAATTTTCATGCCAAGTTGAAATATGGTGCCCTAGAGAATTTCCATGATTGATCTAATTCAAGCAAGTTTACTCACTGCCCCCAACACTCCATTATTATTAGAGAGTGGCCTTTTGTTTCAAATTATATAATAGCTTTTCATGTAAGACATCTGTCTTATAACTTGCCTAACTTTCTTAGGAAAACAACAGAAAGCAAAGGGAAAAACAATACCATAGTGACATTAATTATACCAGCATGTATTCCAGTGCTTTGAAAGGAGAACTTGCACATTGACTGCCATTGAAATGAGACCTGAAGGATATATTACAGTTCTGAAAATCCTACTTACTGTTCCTATGGCTCTAAGAAATCTAGTAATATCCTGATGGCTACCTAGGGTAACAATCAATTTCTTCTAGGAAGTTGCCTAAGGCAGTAGCCTGCTGTGTGCTGGTGCCAGGAGTCTTGTTCAGGTTGTTGAATTAAAAAAATGCCTCTTACTTTCTGACACAAAACTTGACCAGGATGCAACATTTCAGTGGGTAACGGTCCTTGAAATTCCAGGTAGATTCACAAAGAAATCTCACATTCTGATTGCACTATTGTTAAACTCTGTTTCTTTCTATAAGCTGCTTTTTCTTGAGTTTTGAATTCTTATGAAGCATGGTAGAAGAATCACTGTGCTGAACTCTGCTAGGCAAATATAGCCTGACTGTAGAAATCACTAGATGAATTTGAAGTTAGGATTACAATTGCTGTTTAATATTTGATGATTTTCCACTATTCACATATTCATCAACTATATACTGATCAAACAAATAAAATATTAATATTGTAAAATTCACAAGTCAGCATTTTAAAATTCATTCATTCATTCACTTATCCAATCTTATTTATTAAGTACTTGCTATATACTGGGGATGATAATTTTGGAAATATGGCTAAATTATCTTATAAGTTAAATTCTCAACTCAGAATTCACACTAAAATTACTTAGACAGACCAGGTGTGGTGGTGGAGTCTGTAATCCCAACACTTGGCAGGCTGAGGCAGGAGGATTGCTGCAGATATGAGGCCAACCTGGGCTATATAGTGAGTTTAAGGCCAGCCTGGACTGCATAGTGAGACACTGACTTAAAAAAATAGAGAGACAGAGAGACAGAGACAGAGAGAGAGAGAGAGAGAGAGAGAGAGAGAGGCTGTAAAATTACTTAGGCAATTTTAAAATATGTAAAACTCATCACTAAAGAAAGGCCTTAAACACTGAATTTTCTAAAAACACACCTTGAGATTAAGGTAAAGCTGAAACTAAGATTCTTACTCTGATGACTGAGCTACAACTTGAACTAGAAGTTTATAGTAGAGTGTGGTAAGTACAATCACAGACAGAGATGTTATGGGAGTATTTTGTAAGATTATGCCATTCAACAGTGCAGATGACAGGTAGTTAGGGTGTGTTTTACCAAAAACATAGAGATAGCTTCTACTAAAGAACAAAACAATTTCCAGAAAAAGGCCAGGGAAGAAGAGACTAAAGAACATAAAGTAAGCAGGAAGATACGTATATTTTAACACAGTAAACAAGCAAAATCCAACCAAAATGTCGTGTTTCACAGTGGAAACCCCAGGAGATATAACTCAAACATCAACAGTGTGTCCCTAGGTAAGGTATTGAATTTTTTTGGTCCTTGTCTTTACCTATAAATTAGGGATAATAATAGACACATTACAAGGTTTTTATAAAAAAACAAATAAAATTGGCATGAAATATATACTCAATAAATGGCCATCACTGAGCTAGGAGTGGTGACACACACCTGTAGTCCCACCATTTCTGAGGCTGAGTCAGGAGGATCTCTGTGAGATTGCAGCCAGCCTAGCTACATAGTGAGTTCAAGGCCAGCTGGAAGTATGTAGCAATACTCTGCCTCAAGATAAAATAAAATAAAGTAAAATAAAATAAAATAACCACTATTAAGTATATGACTCTACCCCAGATACAACTTACATAAAACACTGATAGTTGTTTGTTCAGAAGACTGAGATATTAAGACTTAGTGAAAACAACCCTAACATATCCTTCCGCCATGAGATATAGTACACATTATCCTCCATGCTATGTAAATCCTGAATGGGACTCAATTTTCCACTCCCAATAGTTGTTTTGAATGGTATAGTGCTTTTATTAATCATACCCAGAAAATTATAATGGAATATAAATTCTCCCAGGAAAAGAAGGTCTAAAACTGAACTCTCCCAGGACAAAGCAAAATTCTCAGTTGAACATTTTTCTTCATAAAATATTTAGGTACTTAAAATTTATTTGCTTATTTATCTTAGAATGGTATCCAAACAAAATGAACTGTAACTTTTTTCTCATTTTGTATTTCATTGCTATCAATGAAAACTTGTTAATACTCTTCATACTTCTTTTACCTGATAAGCAATGTTTTCTAGCAGATCTAGAGAGTTATAAATCCTTCCCTTCTAAGGTGTGCTGGGGTATGATTGAAGGATGGTAGGTCTGGTATATGTTTTTTTTTTTTTTCAGGCAAAGTATAGCATTGTGGGTTGTAACTCATTGTGAAGATAAATTGTGGCCCAATCTCTGACTCCTTTTCTGCCCCAAGAAAAAATATGCCAGGTTATTCTATTTATCTATTACTGAAAAAGAGAAAAGTTCCAATCCTCTTTAACCAGGTCTTTGAAATGAGGCTTTCTAAAGAACCACCATTCTTTCTGTATCACAGACTAGACTATATCTCACCCTGGGGTGAGAAGGAAAAAAAAAATAAAGTGAGAAAACTGAATAATGAATGGTGTGAAACCATTGAGAGGAAAAAATATCTTAACTGGGCATATCTCAATAAATTATTGAAGCAGTACTACATGATTATTTGGTAAATACCATACAACAGCTTGAAAACAAAGAATTATTTTGGTTCTAGCTACAAAGCCACTGTGACATTCTTTGTGAACTAGGTTGTTTATTATCAAACACTCCTGTACCAATTTCACCCCAATCTAGAAGCAGAAAAGTCATTTCTTTTGAGCTAAGTGATTTATCCAGAAAGGAAGTTGTTCACAAAAGTCAAGTTCACAATATTATAACTGCAGTACACTACCAAAATCTCTACTTTTTAAGTTTTCAAGAAAAAGTCTTTCTTTTATAAAACTTTTATTGAGTGTCTATTCTGTCAGTTTATGTCAGTGAAAATTACTGAATTTATTATTTATGATAGTCACTAGTGACACATGGAATCAACTATCTATAATCTCAAGTGAACCTTTAATCAGATTGATCTCATAAAAAATTTTATTACTTTTTAAGACAACTTTTAACGGCAAAGCCAATATATGTCACATTCTGTGTGTAGTTGTTTTTCTTTCCTGGTAATGACATGAAACAAGTCCTAGATTCTGCAACTTGATGTCACACTTTATGGTACATAAGTGAAATACAAAGTGTAAGAAATCAGATTGCTAAGATTTTTGCTGATTTTTGTGACTTTGGATAGATAGCAGAGCTTGTCTGTGCCCCATCTTTTTGAAAAGTGGGAACAATAAAAATACTTAGTTATTATGGTTGTTATGAATTAATAGACATGAAAATCTTCTAACAGTGTCTGACAAGTAGGTGTTCAATAGAAATCAGTCATTAATATTTTTTTGCAAGGTCCCCAAGGATTCTCCTAGCAAAAAGGACCAGTTTTGGAAGTGGGGACAAATTCCACTTCGGTCCTTTGTAATATTGTAATGATAGTCAAAAAGACTTCACCCTTTGAGTCTCAGAGTTGTCCAGTGTAAAACAAGGACAATAATTTATCACACAACTGTGTGATTAAGCAGGCAAGGAGCAAAATTCTTGACATGCTTTGAATAACACATAGCAACTCCAGTGGGTAGAGGGTTTATATACTGAATTGTCAAATAGATGAAGGAAAGGAAATTGATAAAGGAGACTGAGTAAGCTAATATTTAGTTCTAAGGCTCTCACTTGCCATCTCAAAAATAAATAAAAAACGAAACTGAATTTAAGCTCTGGGCAAAAATACTTCTATATCCCAATGTAAATGTGAGGTTAAAAAACCAGCGGTGAGGATAGTTAGCTTTTAGCACTCACACTGTCTGGAGAAGATGAACAATTGTCACTTCAGACTCCAGAAAGGCTGTGTGTTTTCTCAGAGAGCACAGGTGGGCAGGGAATTGAGTTGAGAGTAATAAATGCGGCAGGTAAAGGGTTGAGACGCTAAGGAAGATGTGTCACAGACCCTGGTGGAGCCTGACACGGGGTAAGGGGTCAGGGAAAAAGGGTGGGAGAGCCTCTGAGCCCCCTGCTGGAACACACAATGGTGGCCCATTGTCCACTGCTGAGTCCAAAAAAGTACCCCTGGTCTTAGAGTCAGCCACTGCCCCATCCAGAGGAAAAACCCAAATACCAAGTCTTAACCCTTTCAGTATATTTTGTTATGGACTTTAAGCAGAAGCTGAAAGGTCAGGGGGAAGAAAAAAAAAGTGGAATGCTGGGAGGTGGAAGGTCTCTTAGTCCACAATTCAAAACTGGTTGTAGGATGGCTATAGAAAATTATCAAGTGTTAAATACAAGATGAGAAAAAAAAATTTACTGAGCACTTATAAATATCAATAACTTAGGCATTAATACTTTAAAATATTAAAAAGGGCACAGAGTGTGGTATTGATTTGAAATGCGGAAAATGTCATGCTAAAAAATATTCTGGCTCTAACCTGACAATTTAAGATCCATCCATCTGATGTTATCACATACAAAGAGCTAGATTCAACTCAAGGAAATCTTGCCCTACTAAAACAATAATTGGGGCACTAAATATTTGTACTGTGCTACAAGTGATGATGATCTATTTCATTATTAAGAGGTGGAGAATGAGTCCCTTAAAGAGTTAAAGATTAAAGAGTTCCCCCAAAAATGAAATTACAGCTTGAATGTAACTTTTAAGTGAAAAATAGATGCCTACATTTGATTTCGAGGGCAGCAATGGTAACTTGATGAGTTATAATGTATTTTCAGAACCTAACCTATAAGAGCTACTTTATAAACAAAACACATTAATGATACCAGAGAGTCCACTCAATTAATTTATTTCCACAGCTGGTTTCGATTATCAGCATCAATAATTATATTCAGTTTTACCTGATCATTAATCTCAATGATATTAAACCTGCCATTTAAGTAATTTTTTCCACTCACATCATCATTAACAATATTTTTAACTTGTAATTAGTTGATTTATGATTCATTGAAACTTCTAATCAATCTTTAACAGGTTTCCTTTAGCCTAGTAAATCCTCATATACAATATGATCATACAGATAAAATATGGCATGGGTAATGGATTTACCCTGTGCCTGTTTTAAAGTATGACAAAGATATGACTAGCCATAAATTAAATAATTTATTTGTTTTGCTTAGACTTTAATCTTCTTTTGATTTAATTTCCTTTAGGTTTTATGTATACTTTTATGTAAGAAACTTTAGGTGCTAATCTACCTTGAAAATGATGATTTTACTATTTCTAAAAGCAGACCTGAGGTCTTTTTGATGCACCAATTTTACTAAGCTACAGTAACCAGTTAAATAGTCAAACAGTAATGTAGGTATGTCTGTAAAGGCATTTTGTAGATGTGATTAAAATCCATAATCAGTTGACCTTGAATAAGGGAGATTGTTCCAGATCCTTTGTCTGGCTCTCACTTACCTAGTTGAAAGTCTTAAGCCTAGAGCTGAGACTTCCCTGAAGAGGAAGCTCCAGCTATGGACAGTAGCCTCAGACAGTGCAGGAGAGTTTCAACTTGCCCTTCCTAACAGCCCGCCTGCCAGCATTTGGGCTTGCCTTGCCAACCCCATAAACTCGTAATCCAATTCTTTGCATTACATCTCTTACATATATAGTTCTGCCTCTCTGGTTGCAGAGATTAGCAGTCTAATGAATGACTAACCCTGACTGATATGGTAGGCTGGCTCAAGGTGTCAAGGGGGAGGTGTATCAAGTGGACAAATTGGAAAAATTTTCTTGCCCTTAAATATACATCACAGCATTTTAAACTTCACTCCTTTCTGAGGACCTATAAAAGGGAGACTTTTCTAGATGGGGTCAACATATAAAATATTCCTATGAAGACCCTTACCATCTGAGGTCACCTACTTCTGCTTGGGGTACACAGGGGCTGAATGCACTAAGGAAAGTTTGAAAGACCAATGGAAGAGTAGGCAATAAATGGAATATCGCTAAGACCAAGGGCTAATGACAGGGGACAGTGCTCTCAAAACTGGTATCTCCATCCAAGTTTCTTTGAACTCCTACTTAAATATAAGGTTACCTTTTCCCAGGCCATTAAGACCTTATCCTCATAGAATTTCATGATCAAAAAGATAACTCATACCACATATCAAGAAACTCTAAAATAATCTTGCCATTCTTTATAAAAATCTATAAATTTAAGGAAACATATGTAGTTACAAAGACTATAGAATGCAATAACACATGTGTAGACGAAACTGTGTTAAATGGCCAATTTTAGTTTTATCATACCAAAATGAAGGCACAGATTCAATTTAAAACTTTTCTCAAAAAGATGGCTCGCTTATATAGAGAGGACTTGGGACAGCTTCGGCAAATCTCAGCCTTTCCAGAACATGGTGTATGCTTAGAAATGGCCACCTATTTAGTCAATTTCTCAAATGGTCATAATAATAGCAAAAAATAACCAATATGTTTCTCTAGATTTTGTTACTATATTGTTTCTATAAATCAGCCTTTTATAACTGAGACACTGACAAATCTATGGTAAGTTTGGAGAATCAAGACAAAAAGGAGTAAAGGATATGTATGATAGATATATATATCATCATAGGTATGAAAAAATTATGACATGCTAATCTCTATGTTCATCCAGGATGCAACTCAAAATATAATTATTGTAAAACAGATTTATTACTGGGCTTATTTTCTTGTCCTTGGTAAATGTCAGCTAAAAGTAGATCCATTTCTGTTTTCCTTTAGGGACAAGAGACGTTCATAAACAGATACAGAGAGAAGCACTCTGTCAAGTTAGTAAAGATACTGGAAATTTCTACTGAGAGCAAGAAATACCACTGTTCAAAATGTTAAAAGGAAATAAGATTTGCAAGTCAGAAAAAATATTTTTCTGGATGTAGTGTTTTATAAACTAATAACTAATTATAAATGTGAATTTACTGGCTGCTGAAGTTGCATATTTTTATTAGAATCTAGTACTAAGTTCTTTTCTTTCCTAAAAGTACTCTAAAGCGAAAACAGGGACCTTATCAATGACTTTCTATGCTGACTGTGAATATCCACAAAGAAAGAAAGAAGGACGGGAAGGAAGGAGGGAAGCCAGTAGAGCAACATTTGAGAACTGCCTTGTGCATTTCAGACTATAACCACATGAATCATCTTCTGGTTTTACGGTAAAGTTTCCATTAGTTATAATGTAAAATTACAGAGTACTTTTTCTCTAGAGATCTCAAAGTTCTTTTCTGGTATCAGTTTGTCAATAGCCCAATACTTCTGATCCTATGGTGCCCAAAGGAATCTGTTCTAGCTTTATTTCTATGGAAACCTTTCATAAGCCTATGACAACCCAAGGTAAGAAGCATCAATAATGACTGCAGCATTCTTTTGCCAAGTGCTTACTTAACTAACAACATATACATGGAAAGAACAAAGCATGGCTTTGAAAGAAATTTCAAATTCAGAGGCATTATGCTTACAGCTTTCTGAAATGTACTCAGCCTTCATCCAAAAATAAAGTTAATAATACTGATTATATAGACAGTGTCTGCTGCAATATATTCAACGCAAGTTAATTATTATATTCTTAAGTATGTCTGATAATCTAACAATGACCTTTTATTGATTATGGTCACTTAAAGTAAGTCACTTAACCTTTCAAAACTGCTTTACTTGTAAAATCAGTCTTTTCCATGTATATTAGGATTAACATGACACAAGACCCTTGAAAATATGTCTAAATTTCTCTTGCACAAGTTATACATTTTCAGTACGAAACTATGGGGATTGAACTTTAGGCATTTTAGGGATTATAACCCTGATAATAATGGCCATATATAATATAAATTATCTTAAATGTTCAATAGAATGGTAGAAAAGATATTACTAATACCATGTCAATGCTGGCAGAGCTGTGGAAAAAAAGAACCTTTCTCCACTGTTGGTAGAAGTGTAGACTGGTACAACCACTGTAGAAATCAGTGTGGAGATTACTCAAAATACTAGGGTTGAAGGTTCCATTCAATTCTACCTATTCCCTTTGTAGATATTTTCCCAGAAGAATTGAAAACATCATGCCACAATGATATCTGCACATTCATGTTTATAGCAGCACAATTTGTAATAGCTAAGTCTTGTAAACAACGTAAATGCCCATCAACCATAGAATGAATTTTTAAAAATGTGGTGTTTTTATATAGTGGAGTATTACTCAGCTATAAAGAAGGATAAATTTGAAGTATTTATAGGTAAATGGATGCAACTTGAGACCATATTCATGAGTGAAATAAATCAGACTTGCATGTGTAAATATCATATTGTTTCCCTAGTGTAAAATACAGAAAGAGTAAATAAGATTGAAAATGAATAATACATATTGTGAAATAAAAGGGAAAGAAACTGCTCAAAAGGAAAGAACAACTGGGATAAGGGAAAGGAGAAAAGAAATAAGAAAATAGAATATATATATGATATATGATATACAACTATATTATTAATCTGTTAGTTTATCAAAAGAACAATTTGTGCTTTGATTGTTCGACTATTTGATCATTTTTCTCAGACTTATATCTTGTAACCTGAACTACTTTGAAGATAAAAATATGCAATATGTTAACCAGTGTTAATCTCCTATTATTTTGTTTTGAAATTCTGTATCACTGTTTTTATTCTTTTTTCATTTTAAAGAAAAAGATCTGTTTTGGAACACTATGGCACAAATGAAATAAAAGGGCTTTCAAATTGTTCAGTGAGAAATGGTCATGAGTTAGTATTCTGCAAAAAAGGGAAAACAGAAGTTTAAACTTGAGTCATGGAGGATCCTCTTAATGTCCAAGACTATGGACACAATCTAGGCAAATTTGCTTGTTTCTGAACTCTATTCTTGTTTTGATTCTTGTGTCTCCTCGCTAAATAAGGACTCTTAAATCCATGGTACTTAGTGAAAAACAATACCAATGACTTCGATACTTATTGATACTTATCTGTTGTGCAGTTATATATCTCTGTAATGTAAGTCCCATTTTTGCAGCAAGGCTTTTGATAGGCAAATTTCTGGATCAAGCTAAGGGTATCACATACATAAGGATGCCTTTTCTCTTAGAATGAATTTTAGGCTTCAATGTTAAGCATTTCAATCAATCTTCACAAAAACAAAGAAAAAGAAGCTGAAACCCAGAAAGTGTAAATAAGTCATTGTCCAAAATTACTTTGTTAGGGTTCTATTAATATTTACTGAATTGAATTATTATTATCTGCTAAGTACCTATGATTTTGACCATTGAGCTCACAAATAAGGACATAACATGAACAAAGATGAATAGCACCTTTCCTTACATTGTATAATACTTCGCTTTTTATAAAGTATCTTTGCCTACACCGTTGTGCTTAAGGATTGATATATTATAGAAGGGCAGAATATACAAAATACTGTGTTATATATTGAAAAAAAGAGCTGAGCAGGACTTAGATTAATTAATCAGCAGAATAGTCATACATTTGTTACTGTCAAGATAGAGCCTTCACAAGAGGAAATTATTTTTAAAAGGAAGGAAAAGATAAAGCTCTGCAGTTTTCTTAAACTGGATGTCCTTCTACTTTTTCTGTCTCCGAGAATTCTCTTTCCTTAAAGCTCAGCTCAAAGGTCTTCTTTCGTGAAGCCATCATTGATCTCCCGGGATCTACAACAAATGCTCTCATAGCTCTTTATACGTAGCTCCTTCCTCCTGTGCAAATAATTATTTACGTCATAAAGCCTTTTGAAGGCAGAGGCTGGCCAGTCACCATTATCACCCTCATGGTCAGCACAGGGCTTTACAGAGCCAAGAATCCACAAACACATGCCAACTTTAACTGTGTGGAGGGCATGTTATCAAGTTAGAGAATTCACATTGAGAGAACCACTAAACACTATTACCATAATGAAATATCTGACCCGGGCTACATATAAGGAAAATGAAGTTTATTTAGCTCACAGATCTGGAATTCCAAAGTTCAAGATTAGGTAGCCCCACTGGTAAACCCCTGCTGAAGACAGCAGATGGGATAACATAGTAGGAGCTCACGTGAGACCAAACAGTTATGTCTTAATCAGGAAGCAGAAAGACGTGTGCAGCCAGTTTTGCTTCTTTTACAAAAACCCTCTTTCAAGAAGTAACCAGATCCCGTGAGAAAATTGTTAGTTGCTTTTAAGGCCATGCCTCCAGTAACGTAAACATTGCCCACAAGACCCCCCAATTTAAGTCCATACCGTCTTCTGATACTGCCATGCTGAGGACCAAAGTCTCCACACACGAATCCTTAAAGGACACCCAAGCCATATGCAAATGACAGTATATTCTCACAAAATAGCCTCAAGAGTTACTCGCTGACAGATTCTACAAGAAGGTACTTAGATACTGTAAATGATGCAATAGAAAGAAAAGAAAAAGCAGCGGAAGAGTACAACAATAAAAATAAAGAGCACAGAGCAGAGATTTAGAAAAGTGGCCTGGTGAAAGGATTTTTTCATTTCATGGTTGGATTATAAAGCCCTCCTATGTACTACACAGCATTATAATTGGTAGGGGATGCAACAGAGAACAAAGCTTTGCTCCTATCATTAAAGAGATTATAAGTGGCGGTTGGAGGCAGACCAGAGTCTGGTAATTACAGAATAAAGTGATGAGAACCTTGTTACCTGCAACAGGGCAGTTGCGTTGAAAAGGAACTTTGCTTTTAAATTGTCTTAAAAACATAGTTCAAGGGAGTAAAGGTATTAGCGGCTAGATTTCCACTCTTGCAATAGCAAAGCTATTTTACTATAGGAATTTCAATTATAAAGCTGCACATCTTAATTAATAGCTTTATGAATACAGATGCAAAATCAAAACATCACTGAGCAAAGCTAGCAGTTGACAATATTCAAACATCTGTCAAGAAAAATGGCCTTCAAGTTTCTAACACCGCCAGCATTGTGATTATGTACTTGTAGGGACATAAATTTCTTATTAAAAATATTTACCATTGAGGGTCAGGGATACTGCTCAGTGACACAGCACCTGCCTGGAAAGTATGAGGTCATGAGTTGAATTCCTGGTACAAAAAGAAAACAAAACAAAAAACTTAAAATCAAAAAATTTTACTGCAGTAGTATTTATTGGTGTTCTTGCTGAATACGTTTCTCCCTGCTCTCCTGGTGAGCTCTAACAGTTTAGGAAATGTCTCTGTTTATACATCTCTGTATCTTTAACTCAGGACGTTACCTACAGTATGTGCTCAGTAAGTTAAATCACTAACATTTGTTATTTTTATTACTCATTGAAATGTAAGTAATATTTTTGTGTGGCTTGCAAGAGAGCCTTTTCCCTGAGATACTTACTCTAGAATGTACTATGAGTCCTGCATACACAAAAATTTATAGCTGGGACTTCTGCAGAATGTACAGGACTACCAAGGAAAGACAGCCAGATTTGCTCTATGTGGTGGCCGAGATCTACCTGGCTCTCTCTTTTCAGCCATCATACAAAACTACATTAATCAGAAGGAAACAGTACAGCTTCCCAACTCACAGACACCTGGATAATGCCACTTCTTGGTGTCTGTACAAAAAACTCACTATATCTGAATAACATGAATTTCTAAAATGCAATAGTAATAAGCAGTAATTATGGAGCTAAGGTTTTGTCTAACCATATTTTGTTAAGCATAAGTATTACAGAGATCCCTAAATGCTCTTGAGGAAGGGGATTGCATGGATAATATGGCAGTCACACAAATCCTATGGCCCATCTGGGAATTTTTTCCACTTGTTAAACCTTCATAAAAGCCAAAACACTGAACTCATTGCAATATGCTACCCATAAAATAAGCTTTTATTTTTTGCACAGTTATTTATTTTAACTTTTTCAGAAATGCTTATATTGTTTTATGCATATCTAGTACAATCTTAATACATTATAAACCATTATAATCTGAGTGCAAATGCCATTGCATCCATGAATAATAATTTTAATACAGAGCTATTTAGAAAATATTTCATTTTAAAACCACAGTTCTGAAATTATTTTGGTTTTAAATACCTGCCTTGAAGCTTGAACTTCATAAGCAGTTAGCTTTTGGATACCAATAGTAACATCAGAGAGAGTCAGACAGTTTACAGAAAGGGAAGATAATAGGAAAACATTCAGAAAGTTTCTTTAAAGCAGAAACCAAAATAAAGTAAATAAAATCTTTTAGCAACACAAATAATCAGCACAATGATAAGGGTAAAGAATATTTATTGAGCATTTGCTCTATGCCAGGCATTGTGTTAAGAACATTACAGCCTTATTCCTCAGAGCAAGGTGAAATGACATAATTAATTTTTAACTTGTATTTCATATCTATTTGAATCCAAATAAAATATCTTTAAGGGCATAGCCTTTGCCATTAGACATTATATTTCTGAATACCTGGCTTTAGGTTTTAAAAACTTGGAGTTAGGAAGAATCAAAAAACTTCCTCTCTAGAAGGGGAAATTGAGTCCTCCTAAGGGGGGGCGGTGATAATACTTTATTAATGACACTCCTGTAGTAATGCCAGTTCCCCCTCACCCAGCAGATGAAAAAATAAACAATCTATGTGCTGATCTACCTCTTTTGTCAATCTAAATGGAAACTTCCAAGCTGTGGTTTTAACTGGAAAAGAATCCTACCCTCACTGTCCAAATTTATTACAGTTTACTCACCACTCTCAGGTTTTCATCTATGAGACAAGTCATTCCAGTGATGGATGAGGCAATACTTATATATCAACTTGCAAAGCAAGCAAGGAGCCTTCCAGTTAAAAAGCACTATAAGACTACTTTTATAGTCCAGTAATGAAGACAGTGACTTTGGAAAAATTAAGTATGGTGAACCATTAAGATTAACTATAGAACTACAATTTTGGTGTAAGTTGTACAGGTCAGAACACACCTTTCTAATAAGGTGGCCAAGTCTAGGGTGCTACCCTGAACATTTGTTGCCCCTGTACAAAGATTTAGTTAAAGAAGTTTGCATATAGTTAAGATGGATATTTACTTCTTCAAATTTCAATTTTCTCCCTATTGATTTATCATTATGAATATTTATGAAAGATGCACATACGACTTTCAAGCAACTTACTAGTAAATAATTAAAGATGAGAGATTAAGAGCCATGGTACAACTAGTTGTATCAAAAATCATGAGTAGATTGCAAAATCTATGAGTGTCCTCACAACTAAGGAAATAAGAGAAACACAGTATCTTAAGTATATTTAATTACATCATAAAAAGAAGCATATCAGTGAAAAAGACAAAACAAAATAATGGAGGCGAGCCCTTGTAGCCTTTTGGTAGGAATGAATGCCATGTAGTCACATTTAATAAAATACTTGTCGTCCACAGCCCAGCCCGCTGGCTTTGAGATGCATATCGTGGTGTGGGTGGGGAGACTCTTGCTCACACTCACTGAGAGATTCTTACAAGTGATTTGTAGTTGCAAAACAACAACAAGGAAACTTGCCAAATTCCCACTACTGAGTAATATATTTATACAATTTTGTTATGTATGTGTGTGTACCATTTTAATATGAATGAACTACATTATGCAGAACAAATGGATAACTTACAAAAATAATGTTGAATGAAAATTCATAAACTTGGTATAAAGTACACATCATGAACTATATAAAAATACAAAGTTCAAGTTACTGTTTTCCTCTGGGAGAAGGTGAGAAATGATCAGAAAGAGTTAAAGAGTATTTAAATTATGTACAGTATGTCTTTTTAAAAAAATTAATAAAAATAACATATGCTACCCCTGTTAATTCCAAATGGCATTTTTACATAACTTATTGTTTATGTACCTTAAACTTATAATTAAAAAAAGGCTTATTATTTTCTTCAGGGCTAAAGACCTTCAAGATTTCCAGCACGGTCAATGCAGCCCAAAGACCATGTGTGGATGTAAACATTATTTTAGATATGAATGTTATGGTTAAATTGACAAAACTCTGTTTTAAGAGTTAATTTATTCACTCAACAAGTGTTTATTAGGCTCTCTTAGGCAAAAACAAGATACATCTCTCCTTTGAAATTTATATTCTGGAGAGAAAAATATACTAAATACATTAAATGAGCAAATACGTAACATAATAAATAGCAGATAGTTATAACTGGATCAATGTCCAGTCAAAAGGTTAGCAGTGACTTCTCTTATGATTGATCAGTGTTTGTGTTGTCCAGTTATGACATATTTTTATATTACCCCTGGAATAAATACAGTGAAAACAATCAAACAGGGTTACAGATGGATAAACAATGTGGAAGAGCTGATTTTTAGATGGGGTGGTCAGACAGGCCCCTTTAAGAAAGTTTCTCCATCAGAGACCTCAGTAAAAGTCTATAGAAGATATTGAGATGGCAGAGATGAGCAATGTTCCAGGAACAAACTGAACATCATGAGGAACATTAAGAAGGCACAGCCAGAGAGTACCAAGCAAGTGAGAACAATTAGAGTGAAAGTCAGAGCAGGATACAGAGACTAACTAGGACTTGTCAGGCAATGGTGCAGATTTGGATTTAATTTTAAATGGGCACAAACTTCCAGGAAAAGACTGAACAGGAGAAGGATCTGATTGACCCAGATTATTAAAATGACAGTCATCACTCTGTATCAATGAGGGATTAGTTCCTCTGTACCAAACAAAATCCACAGATATTCATATTCGTATATGAAATGGTCCAATATTTGTATCTACTCTACACATGTCCTCCTTCATACTTTAAATTACATTTCTAATAAAAACTATTACAGTGTAGATGCTACATAAATAGTTGCTACACTTTACAGTTTATGAAGTGATGACAAAGAAAAAGTTTATGTGCATTCAGTACAGACACAATTTCCTTTAGTACTTTCTATACAGGATTAGTTTCATCCATGGGTACAGAACCTATGGATACAGATATGAAGTTATATTTTATGTTACACATATTTTGAAGGGTACGTGGTTTTGATAACAGTGTAAGAATGTGAAGCAGGGAAATTAATTAAAATACTGCAGAGTACAGACTAGAGAAAAAACTGATTGGGATCTGATTGTTATCTGTGGAAAATGTAAGAAATGGCTGAATTTGTCACATATTTTGAAAGCCTGCTAGTAAGACTCATTGCTATGTTATAAGGGATGTAAAGGAATGAAGAAGGCATCCTACACTTTTGTCTCAAGCAGCTAAATCGGTAAACATAAATTGTCTTTTACAGATATGGGAAACACTAAAAGTGGATTCTATTTGGGGAGGAATCAAGAGTTCCATAATGAACATGTTACATTGAAAAATGCCTTCTAGACATCCAAGTAGAGACACCATACAGGCATCTGGATATATGTTGTTACTGATGTTGTAAAACAAAAACAACAAAAAACATCATGTTAACTACTTTTCTCAACACCTCACCCACAAGAATATGATTTTATAACTAGTCAACAGTTGCTAACTTATTATTCTGGTTTGAGATGGTGAATACAATATGTACTCTGCTCTGTATGATTTCTAACAGCTTATTTCCATTTATATAAACACATTAATGGAAAAGAAAGCAAGAATGGAAACAAATGCTGTTGATTGGTTCTTGAATCCCTGAATGAAGACACTCATCACATAATGTGCATTTCCAACACTCTATGCACTCTATTTACAGAATCCAATTTGCTGAGGTTATTTCAGATAAAAAGCTTTTTAAATAGTAAGAGCATAGTGTTGCATCTCACAGTCCAAATCATAAATATGATTTTTAAAAGGCACTCACTAGGGTTTTATCACACATGCTACAAATTTATAGAATAGATTAAGAGTGAGACATGGACCAAGAGCTTCTGGGTGTATCCTGCTTCCAATAGTTGGGAAAATTTCTTTACCTCATGCCTCAGTTGCTTCACCTGGCAAATAAAAATAATAATAAAATTGAGGATTACAAGAACTGACATAGGCCAACACTTAATATGGTTCATGGCACTATGTAAATCCTCATTTAATATCCACTGCAGATACTATTTGTAAACATACAATACAAATTCATTTCAAAAAATATGTTGTAGGTTCTACTATAATCATCACATAGATCTCCGCGATGGCTAGATAGAACACTATTCTAAGCCTGATTACAGATATATTGATGAGAATGCTCCTTAATATTCATATAAAATTAGTCATTCCAAACTTTGAAATAAAAAGCCATATGTAGTGGTCTTGCCATAAGCAATCAACCTTTAATTAGCATATTGGCCACCAGCTTGTTTTCCCTGAGTCAAGCACATGTCCTCTTCTGTAACTTGTACAGACTACCCAATTTGCATTCTCCTCTCCTATGATAAACTTCAGATGGTTCACAATTCATCTATAGCTATCAGACCCATGAAGAAATCTGTTTTGAGTGTCACTTTCAAAAAGATTGGGAAACTCTGGTCTAAATGCCACCTATAAGTGACCTAAAGTCTCAGCTCACTATATTTGGCAGACAATTTTTAGTTTTATACAACCCACATTCATCTCTTTTGCATCTATGCACACACTAAAATATCTTTCTCTGAAATATGGAATCCTTTCACTAGAACAACCTTCTAACTCCTAGGCAAGTTTCATATTCTTTGTGCAATATTTTCTACCAGCTGATAAATTCTTCCCTCATACAAATCAATAGAGGGACCATAACAACAATCATGAAACAGAAGATTGCTTTTTAGACCATACTTTGGAAGTTGTTTGGAAGTGTATTTGATTTCTTCATTTTATCATATCCAAGAATGAAAAAGATCAACAAGAAAGAAACAAAAGGTTATATGTGATGGGAAAAAAATCATTATGCAGACATAAGCTGGTGGTAGAGTCAGTAGCCAGACCTCTCAGGGGTCATCCAGCTTCTGGAACAAAAGGGATACTTCTTTGTACTGGAGCATTACCCAGCTCTGTTCTTCATTTAATATTTTAGAAGTCAGCTTCAAAGTAGGTCAAAGAATGAAAAACAATTCTGGTTTCTTCCCCAGCTCTCATCTCTAATTTTCATGGAACAGATACTATTTGAATCTACCTATTCCCAAAAAAGATGAGAAGGAGCCTACAACCTGCCAATGTCAGTAATTTTTTTTTTCAGTACTGTTTTTGTGAAACAACTTTATCATTTTGTCATATAGTAAGAAATGAAATTCTAATTTTAAAATGGCACATGAAAAATCAACATATGCCACTCATTGGTCTGGGGAATTAAAAAGCTAAACAGATTTCACACCAGCTTCATAACAGGGAACACGTTTCAATGTGTGTTTCCAAAAGCACTGATTCAAAATGAAAACAGATCCTCTGCTTAAGGGTCAACCACAAGTTTGCAAAATTCTTACACTGAGAACAAAAGATGGAGAAAGTGAGCTTTAATAGGAATCTCTTCTAGCCCTGAGCCTATGATTCCCTCCCACCAAAGTGCAATTGAGGAAAGCATAACAATTCCACAAAAGGAGAGGTGTGGGAAAACCTTTGAAATATGATCTTTTTTATGGCAAAAAAGATATTTTATTTTGAATTGATTAAAAAAAAGCAGCTTTTAAAAAACTCAAATTTATGTGCATATACATATAATTAACTGTGGATATATATCTATACACATATATGATGATTTCTGTAAAAACATTAGAAAAAAGGGCAAAATAAAGGAATAAAACTACTACACTTAGAAATAAAGATATTTAGAAATTCAAGAAATGTTAATCTCAAATCCACAACCCACTCACTGGACAATTTGACAATACTGGTCAAGAACCTCAAGGTAATATAGCAAACAAATGTCTGTGAACAAATAAAGAAAAACAATACCTATATCCATATGATCAAGTATTATACAAGATTAAATCTCAGGAATACTACACTAGCTAACAAAAATAAATTATATTATATATATATAGTATTATATATATATAGTATATATATAGTATTTCCTCATTTATGCAAATTTCAAAAACAATGTTACAGACAACTTATGAATCAGTACACAAGTTTCAATCATTTGTTATATAAAAGACTATAAAGGAAGAAAAAAATACCAGAAAGCATAACACATACAAAAAGTAACCCCTGTTTTGCAAAGCTTCTGTTCTGGTTGTGTGGGTACAAGTGTGTTTACTGATATTCAGTATGAAACTTATTTCTTATGGGTCAATCTAAAGCAAGTTTTAAAGGTAAGTTATAGTTCACAAGGGATCATACATTCTTCTAAGCTTTCTGTTCTCAAAGAGGTAGTCTAAACAAAAGAGAACAAGACCCAGGTAGAAGGATGTGCCTACTGCCACAAAACCTCTTCATTATGACTGACAGAAAGTCTATTCCATTCTATGGTGATCTCATTCTTGAGCACAGAGGAATTTAACCTCCCCTTTACTGTCAACTCAATGCAACCCAATGAGCTCACATTTCTAAACACATGTAATCCAGCATGTGGAAGAAGTTTCTGTTTAAAGAGCACTCTTCTTACATGTGTTCATCAGAGCACTTAGCAATTGCAAAAAATGTAGGAACAACATCAACTTTTCCAAGTGGGAAAACAAATAAAATATTGCAAATTCACACTGTTAAATATTTATAGGAATAAAAAAACCATACTTTTGAAAACTGTTAGACAAATAGATGAGGAAAAGAGCAGTAAATTAACAAAAAACACTGAAAACTATATGTGACTTAAGTTGAAAGCAGAGAAATAAAGACTGAATAGTTACATGCTATAAAACCCAAATTTGAAACAAAAGATGTGTTATATTTGAGGAAAAATATAAGGAATATTGTAAAAAAATTTTAATGTTACATGCTATATTTTCTTATCTCTTCCAAATTATATACAAAATCAAGAACTTTTTTCAAAAATATTTTAAAGAGTTCAGTTTAAAGTGGAAAAATTCTCATATACCTAGTCCACATAGATGGATATATACTTCAGCATTAAAGCTCAGACAAAATTTTACTTCTTCTGTCTCATTTTTTGAGAATATGTTCATGAGTTGCTCAAATGCAGTAGTTATATTTTTCTAGTTGCTTCTTAATTTATACAGAAAAAATCAAGCACAGATTTAAGATAGAATTTCTCCAGAAATAAAAAAATCTTTATGGTAACTAAATACCATAACAAATCAATTGATCAATTAATAACATACAACCATGTTATTACTTATTTATTACTTATTTGTTGCAAAGGATGATAGAAAACACTATGAGATATAAAAGTAGTAAAATGCGTACCCTGCTCAAGTCATACTATTTATGTCAACAAGTATGTTTAGAACTCTTGTGCATATCTCATATGAATCATAATCTAGTTAAAGAATAAAAATGAAACAAATGTATATATGGGCATACAAAATAAACTGTATTAAGATATTAAATGGTGGAGTACAATTAAGCATACAAACAGGACTTACATATTGTATATAATATATATATATATTAGATGAATAAGTAGGTAGACAGACAAATAAACAGATACAGACAGAAGTAGGTAATTGATCACAAGAATGATGTCAGTTGACATTGGCAAATGTAGATAGAAACTAACAAGTTAGATCTGGAAGAGCATTTGGGATAAGGGTGAGTGAAGAGGGGCATAGACTACTCCTAAGGAAAGGAATGATTTCTCTTTGTCCTGATAAAAGACAGGTGGTGGTGTGAGGAGAAGGGTTTCTTGTATAATGACACTAGTCTTTGAAATCAGAGG